>JAHWXV010438941.1:0-14083 GCA_024586415.1 Phrixothrix hirtus
AGGCAAACATGCTAACCACTACACCAGTCGGGACCAGCTCCATACATATTACAATTAAGACAAAAAGCAAATAACGTGCAAATGTAATTTTTATTAGTTGACACTGGTTATTACAAATTACTACCAAATTTGTTTTTTTATTTATTAAACCTGAAAATATTCACACAAGAACAAAAGATACTTATTGTGGTAGTAATTTGTAATAATTAGTGACAACTAATAAAAATTACATTTCTCTTAATTTTAATATATGTGTAAAATAAGATTTGTTTCCAAGACATCTGCGACATACGTTATACAGATGTATATAAATCAATAGTGAATATTCCAACAGTGGAACTTTAAGATTGTAAATAACGTTAACTACAGAAATTTGAATTAAATTAATTAAACATACTAAATAGGAAAAATATAACGAAAAAGTTCTTCAAACCTTTAAGGGCAAAGTGAAAGATATATAGAATTTATTCTCCTTGCACAAATTTAGAACAGTTTTTAGTTATCCCTAAGAAGCAATAAAATTTAAAAAAACTCCATTTCTTACTTTTTTGTGAATTTTATGATAATAACATTTCTTTTGATATTTATTAATTTAATGCACCAATAATTCAATAGGTTGTTCCTATTACCATACAAAAAATATAAGGAATTTATTTAAATTCGATACGTTTTATATTATGTCCATGCAATATATATGAATGTAGATATCATAAATTACCTTGTCACTGAAAAGATAAATGAATCAAAATCTGCTTGTCAAACTAATCCTTCTATCATAAATTTAAACTAAATACACTAATATAGCATTAAAAGTAATAGATTAAAAGTAGTAAAACACCATTTTACCATTAAATAGAAATAATAAAAATACATTACTAAAACTTGGTTCTATAAAATATAACGAATTATTACATTTTAATACGTCTACTACGGTTGATTGCTACTACAAAGTAATTGTGATAATCTTTGTAAATAAAAGCAAGTCTATATAACCATAATTGATAATTTTAAGCTTATTTTAATGGAAGTATATGCCACATACTTCTGTAAATAGAAAATGTTGTTCGAATAGATAGAATAGAACTTATCTAGCTTTATTTGCATTTTACAGATTTTAACGCAATAAAACTTTTTAAATTTACATAAATGTATAAAGGCAAGTAATTATGTAAATTATCACATGATAAAATGACTATGTGAAAGACTCAGATCAATTAAGGGTACTCTCGAAAGGTATCGATACACATGAGCTAGCTATAATAAGGTAGGATATCGGTGAATGAGTATAGCTTTTAGTCAAAATCAAATAAAAATACTGCATTTGTCTAATTTTACCAAAGGGAGACGTCAGAAAAATAAATTTTCTAATTTTTGTTGTCATCAGTTATAAATTTGCTTCTTTACTCGAGATGTTCAACTTTGTACCGGTCCCAACAACAGCAATATAATTATAATTCTATATTGTACTTACTTGCGTAGATATATAAGGTAATTATACATAAAGCAAAACTTTCTAAATAATGCCAAAATAAAATAATATTTAACAACAAAGTAGTAAAACAATAATAGAGTACGCATAATTACGAACTAATTTTACTGGAAAAAAGTCAGGTGAACTTTTGCAACAAAATTACTTTAGCTCTTTCAGATCCATTATTTTTTTAAAATTGAAATAATTATTTGGAAATTACAAAGTGGTCCCCATGCGTTTCTTTGTAAATTCCAAAACAAATAGGAAATACATGAAACAAATAATCAAATTATTTAAATTTAATTTAAAACAATATTTACTAATAGTTAGGTTTTAAGTAATTGTGTTATTTATATAAGTTATAGAAGTTTATATAAGTTATAAATTAAACTCAGTCTACTAGTCAACATTACCTGTAAATTGCAATAAATGTTCAAAGATATAAAATAGGCATCTAAAAATATTTATTAATATATGCGGCGCAAATAATTAATTACGTAACCATTATGTTCTAAGGTAGCCTCATGTAACAAGAGACTATATTGTTAATATATAATCTTGTAAAGAAATCGAATAAGAGTACAGTTGTATTGTGTGACACTTATTATCACAAGCTTTATTATTAGATTAGTTTTAAACTGAGATCTATGCTATTTAAACCAATTTTATAAATAATTACTATCAATTACAAATAATTGTGTCTTTCCCCTCGGCCCCTCTAAACAATTATAGTCCAATCTACACCATATACTCCTATCGACAGAAATAATACTGATAGTGAACTAATAGCAACAAATCGAACTTTATCATATACAGATGTAGCTAAAAAACTCAATTATGTATACTGTTAATCATTTTACTACAGCTAACAATCGCATTATATTTTTAACTGATGGATTGCTAAATTGTGTCCTAGAAATTCATTTAGAATTTTTCGCTTATTATAGTTAAATTCAAATTAGTATCCGTTATCTTTAATTCCCTTTCTCTAATTTAGAAAATCTGAAATTCATTACTTTGAAATTAAAATATGCCTAGTGGTTTGACAATTCTGGTAAAAAAACTTGCGTTTGAAACGTGTGAGCTTGGAAACATGAGGTTAGTAACATAGTTGGCAGAAAAATGTGCAGAATGAATGAACGTTGCTAGACACCTTTGAACTATTAGGTGGTGTGTTGTGATCTCTTCTCCAAATCGTCTGGCATGCTCTTACATCCTACATGCACTAGTGAGGACTTTTGTAAACAAGGAGATTCTTACTCTATAAACCTAGTTATTCGCTCTAAATATCGGAAGAAGCATGTAAGCGTTTAGTTGCCTGCATGTTAGCTTTTGGTTTGTCGTTCAACATAATCTTTAAATAAGAATATCATTCTTAATATTAAATCCATGACTTTCACATATTATTATTAAGATTTCAGGCCGTGCAAATTGTTATTGCTTAATTTCTATTAATAAAGTTCAATTGTGCGTCTTGCATAGTTACGCAAACTTTGAAATTATCGATCTATCAATCTAATTTAAGTAAGCAATGAAATACACAGCACTTTACTTTTATATGTTTACTTTTTGTAGCATTTATAACAAAACTTTAGTGTACATGTTTAGAATAAGTGCCGTGAAATTATAGTGCCAACGACTTGTTTGATCACTTATTGTAATTTAGATTATTGTCTATAAATTATGAGTTTGCCTAATTTAATTATATTTAATTACATCAAAAAGGAACCCCTTACAATTTTTATTGTTTCATAACTAATTAATCTGTATGGCAACGTGTGTTAATAAATTGTAGGCAATTTAAAGAAGTTTTCCATCCAAAATTTAGCATACACTTGGAAAATATTCGTCACACCTTCTCGCATTGTATATTTTGTAGGTCAAACCATTTTATTCGTTTAAATTTTTATATTTAACAATTACTGATCAGTATACCTGCTGTAAATTTCTGTGTATTCGGTGTTTTAAAGTGTAACATAAATAAAATTCATAAACCTGTAATATACAGGGGAATATTCAAGAATTCATCCTTAGGGATAGCTAGTGAGAATAGGATTGATTATAAGTTTACATTCTTTGAATTTGCTTATTTAAATTATACGTATAGGTAACTCTCTGAAAATATATTTGTAATTCAACTTTAAAAAAATTCCCGTTATTCGTCAAAGAAGTAATGTTGTCCACTTCTTGGACTCGGAATCAGTAATTTTACCAGCAGTAAAAGCAACAAGGAGAATCAAAAGCATGTCTTTTTCTCAGATAATATACCGAATTGTGTCAATTATATCGAGACCTTTGTTACTATTTTATCTAACTTCAGGTAGGAATATTTATTATCTATGGGATGAATAGATATCCCTAGTAGCTGTACGTCTTGTAATAAGGTTGCGCTCACACCATTGCCAATATTGTGCTGTGTATAAAGTATTTGAACATCATTTATCGTTTTTATCCAGGCCATGCTTCGCTGTCTAGTTGGACTGGCATTTGTTCAATCGTGTCATAAACACGTTTTGGCACGTGATAGATTACAAAAGCTAACCATGCCGCATTAACTATTCAAATCAAGATTAGACCCCTTTAAATATATCAAGGGAGAACAGCTGTAACTCAGTTATTCTCGGGTTGATCTTATAGGTCTGCCTAGACATATAAAAAAATTTGTTTCACCACTGCTTATAATCTAAATAATATTTTAGTCGGCCATAATTTATATTTCGCCATATTTTTAGTAAAGAAACCAGTTTTAAAATTGAAATAAAAAAAGTATTTTGCTACAATGTATGTAGGTTCTTTTCATAACTACTACCTTCTGCCACACTTTTACAAGATGTTGTACGCCGTTGGTGCGTCTATCAGAGTTGATTGTCATAATCTCACCAATTTAAATCGAGTAAATTTGGCGGATCTTGCAGTATATGTCATTATCTGTTACGCAGGAGAAATGCCACAGAATCAGAAGTGTGACACCTTGCATTGTTATAAATAATGTTGAAAATTCTTTACAGTAAATGACGTCGTTTTCTCCTAAGTACGGGACGAAGGCACTATTCCAAGAACCTACAGCAGTAAGCTACATTGGCCGTCTGCTTGACAGATACAGGATGGTGCAGTATTACCTCAGAGCGTATTATACACCACAATGAATAGCACTTTCTCACCACCGACTTGTGTACAGCGCACTTACTTTGGACAAGATCTTGGATGTTTCCACTCAATATTTCGCTACTTTAAACGTAGTTAATATGAGGGAATCGGGATTTCTTCCGTGATGTAAACGCTTCCAACGAAATCTTCAATTTCTTTCACTTATCGCACCGCTGTTCGATGTGGCAACTCCGCGTCATCATATGCTTCACTCAGTCCCTGAAAACATTATTATGCACTCCAACCGCATGTGCATAGCATTTTTATTTACACACGTTGTTCCAGTCTTAATAACATATTTTTGAAGTGTTTGCACATTTCTGGTCTACTTCAAGGTACTGCATTTGATTGAATAACACATATCTATTCCCACTTGTCAAACCTGCTCTTCATATTAACTGCGGGAATCCCTTTGGTATCTGACTCATGACCCTCGCATGGAGGCAGAATTGCCATTAGTTTTTTTTTCCATCTCGAGAATTTTCGTCTTGAAGTGAATACATTTGAAGGAAAATGATAGAATATCTACTCAGGGTTACATAATATATGGCGTATTTAAATTTGTTAAATAGATAAAATAAGGAAAAATTATCATGTGTGACTTTAATATGAAAATTATAAATAACTTAAAAATAAATTAACAAAACGCGGCTAATTAACTAGCTACTTTAGCTTGCGTAATTCAATTTATTATAAGTATTATTTAATTCAAATTGCCGTTGCAACTCTTGCGAATTAATATAGAATCACATAAGATCCAACATTGAAGGAATTAAATAAGTTCAAGCATATTTCATTTTTCTAAAATTATCGTATATGCAATTTAAACCTAAACCACGTTGTTTCTCAAATAATAAAAAAACGGATAGTTGGGAACTAATAAAAATCGAAGTGCCAAGGCGAATCGTACCTAATAAAAGGAGTTTCTGAGAAGGGTTCTGGAATCATAAAATATAAAAGCCCTAAAATGCCATTTTAAAATAAATTACCTCCAAATGGGTACATCGTACGAAAAATTTCATACAAGGTTAAAGCGCCAAGGAAAAGGAATCTACAAAAATTGATAAAAATCCCTATATTACGAAAAGCCTTCATCTTTTTCATTCAAATGATAGCATAATGTACAACGCTACCGCCAGCATAAAAATCAACGTTTACTTCACCATATAAAGCAGACAACTAAGTAGATCAGGTATTCAGAGGGAACATATAAATAAAAGTTTATGGGACGTCCTCTACAGCACAAAGTCAAATGAAATGATTACTAACGCGAAGGTAATTAAATTGAATACAGCCCGGGGGAATAACCAAGTTGAGAAACGCTAATCGTACAAACGATCTGAAGCAGGGTAAGCCAAGCTCTACCCTGAAACTAAATCCAAAATGGCCTGCAAGTATACAACAGCGCCGTGTGAACCTACAGCTAGAAAGGAATCCGCAAATTCGGCGTGGATAGCAAACTCGAGGCATATGACAACAAATTCAAAACTGCAACAAACAACCAAATTGCAACACTTCTATTATTAACATCAAAATAAACTAAACAAGAATAAAGTAGATGAGAATTTTATTAAAATTTATAAAATCCAACTAGAAGAAACTTTTAAGATTTTAAGCTTTCAACTTAGGTTATTGTAAAATTAAAACAAATTTACGACCTGAGGGTTTACCTCAGATGCGCTACAGTCATCCAATCCATTGTGTGCCCATCTGAGGTAGTTTTAAAAAGGTTTTGTATTTTACTCTTAGATAATATTTAAGTAGTATTTGTGTTTATAAATTTGTATTTCACATAGTAGCGTTTATTTTCGCAATACACGTATTAACTTGAGACTATTATTTAATTATTGTAATCCAATTGTCATTCTCGTGGGGACCAATAAAATGAATAAAATTAATAACGAGTTTATATTCAACATTTCAGATAAACATAACATAACAATAAAACTATTATTCTGCAAACAGGGTCTTTACTCCCTAAGATCATAACAAAATACTTAAAAAGTACGCTGGTTACCCACAACTGCAACCAGTTCACATTATAATTTAAGTAAACTAACTAATTTTTACAGAGGAATTACTCCATCGGCCAAAGGGTAACCAAATGTCGTGCTCAAATAATTCACATTGGTGGTTCATGTTTTGCAATCCGTTTATAATAAATACGTACAGTATTTTTATTGAAAGCTAAGATGCCAAATTCAAAATCTAATGAATATCAGGTAGATACCTAGCAATATTCGAACATAATGTTTCCGTACCTTGTATTATATTCATGTAAGGGTTAAATAATTCTAATATATTGTTCTTAAAGAATTGAACTATTTAGTAAGATTAATGTAGCTGCTGAGTTGAATGAGAATTGTTAAAAAACTCTTTTACAGCTATTATTTTAATGATAGGTAGCGTATATAAAGCTAAATTGTCGAATTCGCCACACGTCCAGCGCAAACGATAAACTATGTTTTGTGTCTGCTTTGTCAGTTAATAAATACAACATTTTTATTTTTATTAGATGGTTTATTAATGCTGGCAGTATTATTAATATCACGTAGATTCAACCTTGTTTGGTTTTTAAATTCTTTTTCATTCTGAAAAACTTAGAAAGGCAGAAGTAAATATGAAGAATATGGACTGAAACTTCTCAACCGAATTCTACAAATTAAGGTTAAAGTTATTAACGGTTATCGTATTGCAAATATCTCTTGAAGGCTATTTCAAGTCATACGTATACCTTCCTTCACGTTTGATAAGTTTAAATATTATTTACTGTGGCAACAGCTTATTTTGGTTATAAAAATTCAAATGCACAGTATCTTGCTTATTCCATCGGCTTCGCAATATTCTGTTCCTTTGTTGAATATTCGGTTCAGCTGTTTTTGAAGTCCTCAGGTCGTGACATACCTTAAAACTAATCCCTTATTAAGAATGTGTTACAGAATGATGGAATGTGGAAAGCTAAACATTCTTGCCTAATAAATTTACCTAATTAAATATGTATTTTATTCCAATTCTTTCGCAATCGTGCGAAATAAAGCCGATGTTTAAAAACAATATTAATATCGTACGTTTAGGTTAACAGAATTAATTCGGAAAACACTTCATCCGAAGCACTAATGACTTAAACAAATCTTAAATTTAAACAAATTAGTTCGACTTGTATTACGAGGGTGGTTTGAAAAATTATTAAATTGTAGTCTGCAATATAGTTTTACTTATCATATGAGAACATGAGCACTTTGAATTCGATCCGTCAATTCGTTCGTTGTTTATACGCCATTTGAAGTCAGTGTGTATGTGCATTGTTCTAAACTGAAACATTTGAAATATCGTGCTGTAATTGAATTCTTTGTGCAAAAAGTTGAAGGTAGTAAAAATTTATACCAAAATGGTAAATATGCTCGCAGATTCCTCTCCTCCAATATCAAAGGTTTGTATGTGCGTACCTGAGTTTCAATATGACCATATAATCGTGGAAAACAGTCCCCCGAGTAAACGCTAAAAATCGTCCAGAAAATCTATTTTATAGTATTAAATAATCGGCGAGTAAGGATGCGTGCAATTGTCGAGGCCATTGACATGTCATCAAAAATTATACGGTATATTTTACATAAATAATTACAAAGGAAGAGTTTTTGTGCACAATAGGTGCCGCATTTTCTAAGAATTGACCACAAATGCATTCGAATGATAATTTCTCGGGATTATTTGTGAGGAAGAACAACGTTGACTTTGTTCATCTTTTATAACTACGAACTGAACATGAATTTATCACTGCAAAATATAGACTAAAGAATAGTCGAAAGCAATGGAGAGAAGTCAGTTATTCTTCACCAAAGAAGGCAAAGCTAATTCTATCGAGGGAAAAGGTTATGGTGTATATTTTTTGAGATCTAAAAGGAATTTTAGATCTTAAAAGGTAATCATGCGAAAACTTAAACGAGTGAAATTATAAAACGCTAGAGCACCCTTCCATCGGTTTTCAAATATCAAAGAATCTCTCGCCGGTAGGCATTTTTCGTCCAATGAAGAATCAATTGTACCCATAGAAGAGTAATTCTCAAGCTTTCCAGAAAGCTACTGCAAGGATGGTATACATTTTTAGGGGCCGAACTGAACCAAGTATATTGACTTTGTTGAGAAATATTAGTATTTCAAAATCTTAAACTTGTCCTTTCATTTTGGTTCCGCCAACTTTCCAAACCACCCTTATACAACAAAATGATGAATGGCAAAATGTAATCTAGAACAAATAAATTAATACATACTTACAATGCAATTTTTAATTTTGTGCTACCGACGTTGGCACTTCAATAATCTAGATGTAAATGGTAAAATTAGACTCAAGCTAGACCAGGAAAGCACTATCCGCTAAACTCAATAAATATAGGAGTTGATTACTTATTAATACAGTTGAGTTTGATATAGATTTGCTTTATGAGTTCATGTTGGGCGAAAGGCGCAGGAAGTGTTGAAATTTATAACTTTAAACCAAAGAGCTATGGTGAATTCCTTTGTGTCTTCATCCAGCGTGCGCTGAATGCCAAACGTTACATTATGCAAGTGTTGTAACCAGTTATATTATTTTATGTGATGACCTTACACATCCAATTTAACGGCAAGATAATGTACGGCTCTATCCAGCAATGGTTACGAAGCAGTTTTTAGAAAACATCCATATCATTGTAATGCCCCTGGCCGTTTGGTTCTTCAGACTTTTCGCTCATTGAACAGTGTAGGATAACATGATTCAAAGTATTGGTTAAAGTGTAAAAATGAATTTAACAAGTATGAGATGAAACACGTCAATTTGAAATATTGTAATTTCATTTCAAACATATCTGGCAGAGTGGCGCAATGCATTAGAAAATGTGAAGTACACATTCGTTATAAAAATTTTTCTTTTAAATTCGGTCTACTCTTTTCGTTTTTTTCAGTAAATTTTATAAACATAAATACAAATTACATATTTACACGTAGTTGCATTCAAATCGACTAATATCTCGGAATATTGAGATTTAACCAATACATTGATGAAAAAACAAATTTCTCAATAGGTAATTGTTTTAACCATCCCATGCTGAAACAGCCATATTACGCTTTTTGCCTTTATATCGAAATTACACAACAGCGTAATCAACGGATATTTTTTTACTATACTTAGGTTATATTTTAATGCAAAACTAGAAATATTAACGATATAATCAGTAAAAGAAGTGCACAGCCGTTTTAAGCAATAAAGTACATCTCTTATGGTGCTACGTAATAAACAAGGAAGATTTCAAGAAGAAGATGGAACTAATGTAAGAACCAATAAAACATCGTTTGCCTTTAGGAGTGTAATCAACATCTGTAAAAAATTTTGTAAAGTGTTCTGAAATACTGCTAAGCCATTTAGGAAACATTTGCAATACTTCCAACTGTTTTAGCCTTTTAGCCCATTATTTGTAGACAAGTAATCAGTGTTTTCTAAAAATTAGGTAATTATGCGTAGACAGATAGAATATATCAATATTGAAGTTATCAGCTGTGATAAGGGTATGCAGGTTTGACTACTTGGGTATTAGCTTTTCCTTTTATTTGGTTATATGAATCAGAAAAAAACGAACTTTTGGAATTAATTCCAATAAAGTAGATGAATTGTATGCTTGAATCTAAACTTGCAGATAGGCATCGCTGTTGTTAATAATTCCGAAGGCGAAAGGGAATTATCGTGGTTTCACTTGTTTAGGCAATGGCGACGCCTTTATGAGATTCTCATGGTGTATATGTGAGGTTGTTTTAGTAACTGAGTATATAACCGTTTTATATCCTATGTTTATTGTGCAATAATTTGGAGTAATGCAGTTGCGGTGGCAAGAAAACCAATAAATATAGTATATATGTCCCTTTAAAGACAAAACCTTTGAAGAGAAAACGGCCCATTGTGTGACCTAAACTTCTAAATAAATTTGTTTTCTTATGTTTTTTTGTATATCCGTCGACTAATTGTAATGGTAATTTTTGGCATAAGAGCATGTATCAAACTTGGGTTATATTTGGTAGGACAATTACTGCACACAAGTATTTCAGGAATAGTATAGTAATTTAGTAACTCATATTTTGCCAGCTTTTTCTGATTAAAATCATAATTCGTGGTAAACTTAGCATCACGTATCATTTGATTGTGAATAGAAAACATAAAACATCGTTAATTTGGTTACATCATTTTTGATTTCAAATTTACAACAATATGTACACAAGTTAGTAAGCTGGCGTTTCCATACTTATATGTTGCTGCTATTTTTTAAGGTAATATCAACTGTATTGGACTCACCGCGATTTGAATCATATTTGAGGGCAGCAGCAACATTTCGCAGCCTAACGATAAAAGAAACCGCGTAGATTCACAATTAAATTTTATTTTTCAATATAATCCTCCGCAACACCAATGCACTTGTTATGTATATCGTTTCAGTGACAATTGAAAAACCCTAAAAGAATATTCCATCGGCTGGTCTTCAAAATGTGCCCAAACTGCAGCCTTCACCTCTTCGTCGTCACTAAAATGACAGCCTCAAAGGTCTCTTTTCAAATTTCTAAACAGGTAATAGTCACTGGGGCCATATCAGGGCAATACGGAAGGTGATTGATTTGTTCAAAGTCGCAGTCACCAATTGTGGCTTGCGTAATTCCAGCAGTGTGCATTTTTGTGGAACTAACGTACAACTCTAGTCAGTTTCTCGCGTTTTTCTCCAGAATATTTTATCGTATTTTGTGCAAGAGTACTGCATAATATACTTTGACTGTTGTGTTACGTTCTTTAAAATCTATGATAAGAATGCCCATTCTATCCCAAAGTATCGTAGCCATCACCTTTTTTTGTTGAGTAACAGACCCTAAACCTTCTTGGCGGTGATTGTCCTTTTTGTCTTCATTCTATTGACTCCCTTTTGGACAGAGAATCATGGCTTCCTCTCCTGTAATAATTGTCTTCAACATGTTCACAAGGTTTTCTCCATAGTGTTGTAAAGAGGATCAATTGCATTTAACATAATGAAGGAGACTCACCTTGCACTAATCTTATTTATGCCTAAATGCTCGTAAAGTATTAAGCGAACGGTTGTATTTGAAAACCTCACCGTTTACGCTGTTTCTTTCATCTTCAAGCGTCGATCATCTAATACGAGATCTTCAACAAAGGCAGTGTTATCGGTCGCCGCGACTTCCACTGTTCTCTCTGTCCAGGCGTCATTTTCCAATGACTCCTCTCCCATTGGAAAACGCTTGTTCAATCTTTTACACGTAATAGAATGGCAAATTCTCTTCGTACATCCCCATGTAGACGATCTTTAATGTTTTGAGGACAAAGATTTTCTTGAGTAAGGAATTTGATAACAGCTCGATACTCAAATTTCATAACATCAAATATCGTGATAAACGAATGACAGTAAGAAAGCTAATTGACATAAAATGCATTTTTGTATTTTCTAAGGCTACTAAGATCTGAACATTTTAATATGCTATCAGGCCGGGAAATTTTAACTCTGCCCTCGTATCTAAAAGATATAAATTAGACATATGAATAAATGAAAGTCCGTCATAATTAAACTCATAAAATGTGTATACAGATGACAGATAATCAGAAAATGCCTTCTGTTGATTATAAAATTAATAAAAATAAATTTTGGTATGGTAAGATTTAGGAATAAATGTCATGCAAAATGAACCCAGTAACTTACAAGCACTCGTAACAGTTATTAAATTATCCTAATTATATTATAGTTGTTCGCTTTTTGTGCTAGATGTGCCTTAGTTTACAAAATCAAAATTTAGTTGACAGAAGATATACGATTGATAAGTTAAAATAAAAAGTGTTAAATGACGGAAGCAGCCATTTTCTAGATACTAGCAGGGATTAGATGTTTAACAATCGTCTAAAATCTCTAGATTGTCGAATTCCAAAAGGAAATAGGAAACCAAATGTTTCTATTTTTGAACCAGTAGAATCCGAGAATGTTGTCAGAGAAAATTAAGTTCGTAATTTGCGTAACCTGATCGTCGATAAATAATTTAAATAAATATAAATTTAAATGTAGTACACCAACAATTTGATCTTAAAACAATAGATTCTATTGATAACATCAAAGTTTCAAAATGTGTCGACTGAAATTCTTGATTCGGACTTCAACAAAAAGTTCATATACTTGTAATTTTATATAAATGTTAACATCTATGGAAATTAAACGAGCGAAGAAAAGTCGCAATGCGCACGTAAAGGGTTGCTCAAGGTATAGGTCATTCCATCAAACAAGACAGCGTACATTGATGTCACAGCAATATATTACTATTGTCAAAATGTTCTCCCTAGATATAACATTTAAAAATGCAATAGCGATAGTTGTCAAAAAATAAAATAAAATAAACCCAGGAAATGTTGTATAATGTTGCCAACAATACTGTCTTTCTCCCAAATGTTTATTTTGATTTATTGTAGCGTGATAGATTACGTAACTATTTTTTTTAGTAAAATGACCTTGTTAGAATCCCGTAATTAACATTTAAAAAATTACTTAGTTCTCACATTAGAAAATTGAAATAAACTATCACCTATTTCAAATTTCTAAAATGTTACTTTAAGTAGAAATTACCTAACAGTATTTCTAAGTTAAAAATGAAGTTCACAGACTATGAAATAAATATTTAGTAAAGTTTAAAGTGTGTTCCGTTATAAAAAGTGCGGGTTTGAATTTATAATCTATAGTGTAAAGAAACGAAAAATCAAAGGGCCAAATATAAATTGTATCTTCAATATGGAAGAGATCTTCAGTAGTAAACCTATAAAGCACTAAATCTTCCAAAAATTATGGTGTCATATACTTTACTAACCTAAGCTGTAAAACTTGAGAAGGTTGCTAAACAGACGCAAATATTTAACGGAAATCCAACGGTTTAAAATTTTATATCCTTTGATTGGTCAATGGAATAGCAAAGAGGGAATTGAGATAAGTTATAAAATCAGAACGTTACAAGAAAAATCATCTTACTTACATCGAACACGCGGTGATGAATTAACCAACCAGTGACAGCTTCGTAAGTAGATCGTTTTGATGGTAAATATGTAAATTCCAAAAAATACTTTGTTCGCAAACTTATCCACGTATTTGAAAAATATAATACCTCTGATTGATAACAGGAAGCAAAATTAAAGTGTTACGGAAGCACCGCCAAGAAATTTATTAAAATCTATTTAATTTTATAAAGCGGGAGTTTCGTTAAAATCGTGCATCACACAAGAAGGAATACTTGAAAAGTTACTATCCAGAGTATTAATTGGAAATCAAATCATAAATCTAATCAGATTTTTGAATATATATATATATATATTTCATCCCTTTGCTTATGACATTGAACCATCAGGTTATATGAAAGTGCCTGGCCAGCCTCTGGTACATGAAGTGTGTACCAGAGTTGCACAAGCTAGCA
>JAHWXV010438961.1:0-11926 GCA_024586415.1 Phrixothrix hirtus
TTATTATAAGTGGTATTTAATTTCTAAGTGAAATATTTATTAAGTGATGTTCAATAGAAATAAAATTATTACTTTACAATTTTTGTTTTCTTATTGCGGCTAGTGAATTATTTACAAGTAGATGATTTAACTTACAAACATAATCAATTAAAAAATCTTTTCCGATCCAACTTGACAATGCTATTACCATATAAGGATATGCATTAAATGAGTAATTTTTCCTGATACTTGTCCATTTTGGGTAGTACATTTGTTTCCAGTGAACGCCACTTGAAATAAAAATAATTTTTATGCAAACTCATAACTCCAGAGAAAATATTCTTTTTCTTTCTACTGAAAGTATGAATGTATTTGAAAATGTTACTAGTGCATAGATACACTCTTTAGAGATAGATTCTCAAAAAAACAACATGCAAATAAATTACGATATACTTGTAATTAATATTTCAGTGGTATAATAAGTGATTTTTTTTATAACATAAGAATTGAAATAACTTTTAAACCATCAACAATCGGCTAACAACATATATAGTTATTTTGATTGGAAATGACCTCTATCACATCCTTTCGTTTGGATGTCCACTTTTGGGACACCCTGTATAACTAAGGAGTAACTGTATGAATATAAAAATAAAATACAGGTATTTGTTATGAAATCAAATTACACCTAAACAACCAAAAAATAAAATTAAATGAAGTTGATGGATTAAAAATACAAAACACTATTAAAAATATTCTAATATAGGAGAAAGGGCTAATTCTCGGCATGGGGCAGACTTATTTTAAAAAAAATTTTCATTGTTGCCTTTCTGTTCACCATGATTTCCATAACATCTATTCCTTTTATTGTATTACCTTGATCAGTCTCTCTAAGTCATAGTATTCTACTTTGAAATGGTTTTAAAATCTTTAAAGTCATCATGATTCATAGGTATGACTTTGTGTGGTTGTTGATCACTAGAACATAGTGCTGGTAAATAAGATACATCCATGTTGTACTAACAAATATTAAGTGACAATGAAATTTCTCATACTGCACGAAGGGGCATAACTTACATCACGTCCATACGTGAGAAAGTATTCTTAACCTCGATCAGATACGCCTTCAGTGTATAATGAAATACTAATGTAACTACACAAGATACAGATACGACATTTAGTGAAACACTAGCTTGACATAGGAACAGTCTAATATTGGCGTAACTTAATTTTGAAGCTTTTGTTAGTTACGCCTATACGTGAGGAAGAAGACGATGTGCACCCAGCCATCCTTTGAAGATTACTTCCGTCCCGAATAGTTATCAATGTGCTAAAACAAAATTAACTGAAATGAGTTCAAAAATAGCTTAAAAGAGTTGTCAAAGAGAATCAGGCAGCTAAAAAATGTTCGGAGATATTTCAATTTAATGTCATGATGAGTTCAGCTGTATCTCAGCCGTCCATTTAGGGTTAATAATGGAGAAAGGGAAGAAATTTTAAAAAGGTTTTGGTCAGATATAACATGGGATTTATATAAATCTCATGATAAAGAAACAGGATACTATAAGGATACTAGAAGCAGAAAAATGAAAGAAAAATCAAGAAGGAAGTTTACTTGAATTTACTATTTAGAAAAGTCAAATGAAAAAAGATTCGGGCATGTAAAAAATGTTTTTAAATACCCTTGGAATTAAAGAGAGAGAATGGTTATAGATTGGAAGGATTATTTTTTTGAAAAGCATCAAATTTCTGAATATAAAAGAAGAAATTCAAGTACATGCTTAGGCAATCGAAAAGAGCCATAAAGACCATCTACACAAGTTCTTTAGAGATCTTCCTAAACTGGAGTCTCATTATTAACGATCAGGGGCTTCAAAACTTCAAAACCTAATTAGGTCTCCAAATCATCATTATATAAATGTTATAAAACCTGAAGCAATTTGTCAGAAACTGGTATCTATAGCCCTCCTTTCTCAAATTTTTGATGAAATGAATTCAAGTTTGTTTAAACCTAAAACAGATTACTGTGACCTGTGTGTGTGTGTGTGTGGCTTATCATGCAGAAAATGTATCAGATGAAGAATATGCAGTGCATCAAATGAAAAATGAAACCAGAAAGGCATAAACTGCATACAAAGCTTCCAACAATCTTAAATCGAATAGATCCACCTTTTATTTTAAAATTAAATTAATGGTTCAACTTTACCATAATAGACAACAAATGTGGGCTATTGTATCACGTGGCACAAAGAGGCTACAGTGTATCTGCTAATAAGTATTCTTCCATAGTCTAATTTTTTTTTCTTGAATATATATTAAAGAGATCTAGAGGATGGTCAAAAAATTATTCTATACAGTGACGGATGCATTTCTCAAAATAGAAATTCTACACTTTCAAACTCTCTTTTAAATATTCCTATCAAAAATAATGTCACTGTAGAACAAACATTATTAAAACCAAGTTCATTTTATGTTAGAAATATGGATTTTGACTTTTTTAAAGACTTCAGTTCTAACAAAATAATAATGTCAATTAGATTTGAGCGTAAAGTTGGGGAATCTGTTGCTACCGACTTAAGATCTCTCAAGTATACACCAGATGGTAAAGTGTTTTATAAAATCAGGCATACCTAAGATTATACTGCTTTGCAACAAAGATACGTTAAAAAAGAACTATTTTGACCTTATAATTTTTTGTCCTAACTTTATTCCAAACCAATTGCAATAAAAAAAATTGGATTACTTACAAAAACTTAAAGAAAATATTCTAAAAGATAATCATTTATTTTATGATCACTTACTGTATCAGTAAAAAATTTGTATTTGTATAAATAATGGTATATTTTTCTGTAATAAGTTAACATGTTTACAAACATCGTTTATATATTTATTAGTTACTCAACCTAGATAATTAAAACTATTTGATTTGTGCTGCTGCCTAGCAACCTAATATAGTATTAGAACATTTGCCTAAATGGTTTATATACATATTATGTGAGTTCAATCTTACGGCGCTGCACGAGTGTAGTGCATATTAGCTGCTTTCTATTCAGACAAAATAATATAAAAACTAGGGAAACTACAAAATATTGTACCTTTTTTGTAAAAAGAAAACTGCTGAAGTGCACTGCATCAGTGTAATGCAGCAAGTTGACCTCGCTATTAATTGAACTTCATTCAAATCAATTATTGTTGGTATGCAACCAAGAACATTTTCAAATTTGTGTTTCAATTCCATCCTCTGTTTATTATTTATTGTATTTATACAATCTATTAGGTTTGGAACGCATACAGGAATTATTTCAAGCGATGCAGTACTGAATACTAACCGTTGGTGGAGTAACTATAAATATATACGAGACGACAAATAAATTCGGTATTCAATGCTTGAAACAAGGTCACACGCATGCGTAGGCATGCATGGAAATGATGGACCTGCTCTCTGTCCGGAACCACACAAGGCTCCTTGCATCGTAGTGTTGCAGTCATTTCAATAGTGTTCCGAGTAGTGTGCATCGAAAAGCCATGGAGCAACGACATGACATTAAGTTCTGGTTCATACATAAAATGTTGTTTACAGGGAGGATGCTGTGAGTAGAAAATGTGTGTATGATTGGTTTGCATGCTTTTGCGCTGGCAAGGAATCGGTGGAGGATGAACTGCTTTCGGGTCAGCCATCCACAAGTAGGACAACTGAAAACATTGAACATATGCAAGTGTTACTAGCAAAAGATCGGCGATTAGCCTTGCGATTAATAGCAGTAGAAGGGGGGATTAGAAAAGACACATGAAGATTTGGGTAAGGGCAAGATTTGTTCATGATTTGTACCGCACAACCTAACAAATGAGCAAAAAGCAAGACATTTTGAGCCCGACAACATTAATTTTGAGAAAGATTTTAAAATTAAATACATGAATATCTTCCCATGTCATTACTATCGGTACTACCCATCCATAGATAACTAAACTAGCTTTCAAATTTAAATAAAAAGTATGAAACTTATCTTTCATACATACATATTGCTACGCTTCTGCGTAATGACTCAGCGGACTGCACGCAATCTAAAATATAACTAAATTTTCTTAAAGTACCAGCATACTTTGGTTTGCCCTACTAAATATGAGACTCTATACCAATAATAATTACTCAGGGTTATGCCTTCTTACCAACTCCTTTTCTTGCAGCTCTCTACAGCCCTTGTTTATGTACTACTATAACCCTATAAAAATTATACAAAACTTTCGTTGAATCAGGCAATTAAAGAAACAATTCTGACTTTTTCTAGATACAAATTTTAATCAAAGGAATTTTATTTTATTATCAATTCACAAATACGTTAGACTTCTCGTCTTTGTCCTGAAATTATCAAATTTCCGCCTATATTAGTATAAGTGTCAAATAATGACACTACAATAAAAAAAAAAACTGCCATTAATTAACAAAACTCAAATATTTATTAAAAATTTATATAACGTCAAATTTTTTTAAAAACTTCGTAACTGTGCAAAACTTTTTAACAAAATTCAAATTAAATATTGATACAAAATATTTAAATATCTGCTACACCAAATCTAAATTACTGTTGTCATACCAATTTTTGGCCGCTATTTTCTTCTGTTGCGTCTTCGGGACGCTGATTCTTCTTGCTGCATTGTCTATTTTCTTCTTCTCCCTCACAATACCCTGGCTTTCTTAACGCCTTCTTCTGACTCTCCACCCTTCCTCAATAACAGCTTGTTTAATTTTTCATTTTACACCTTAAATCTCGGAACGCTTTTTATTTACGTCCGACCTCTTAGCGATTAGACAAAAGATAGATTGTTTATTTTTTCTGTCAACCCTGATTTTTTTCTTAGAAAAACTTCTTTAGCAACGATTCTATGCCTCCTCATTGGATGACGTCTTTTATTTATTAGATTTGTTTTGTAAACCAGTCTTGTTTTAAATTTTTTTTTAGCGTCTATTCAAATATTTTCTTAAGTAACATGATGCTTTTATTATGACAGCAATTTCAATTATTTAACTGCCTAGTTACCATATTTAAAAATTTGAAATTAATTTAATCTTACCATTTAGGGATTTTATTTAATGACATTAACCTATATAAACTATTTTTGACAGTTTGATAACTTCAGGTGAATTTATTTATTAACACCATTTTCTTTTAAATGCAAATAACGTTATCTAAATTGTAGGTTTAATATTTAACAAAGTTCCTTTGATATAATTTTGTATTTTAGCTAAACAATCACTCAGATATTTTATAATTTAGGTAAATATCCCTTAATTAGCAAAATTGGACAGAGCAATATGTATTTTAAGTGCTGCTTCACCCATTCCAGCGATATTGAAAGATTTTTTACATAATAAACAGCTGGCTTTACAACAATCAGAATTATTCATCCTTAACCATTCCGTATTTTCATTTTTTAAAGCCAAAGATAACTGAATTTGCATTTACCCGGCATATTTACATGTAAGTTCACCCTTAATAGAACCGAAATCCAAAACATACATAAATATAGGTACTAATATAATTTAATTGCAATTATCCTGGCATCATATCAGCATCATTGTAAAAATACCCTGTTCCCACATTAAAATATAGAAACCTGATATGTCATAATTATTCATGTATTTATTACGCAAATTCGACAAATTCCTAATATGCACTATGAAAATATATTATTGCGATCGGTATAATTCATAAAATGAATGACTTTTAAGGCCGTGCAGCAAAATATTATTGATTATTAAGGGCCCTTAAAAATGAAATAAAAATTAAACAGTTTTTAATGACTTTTAATGACTGTATGAACTCTGATGAAAAGGATACAAAAAATACACAATCAAGATTTTTAGAATGTTGCAGCTCAATTTGTTGATACAAAATCATTAATTATAAAAGATTGTTGGTAAGACTATTTTATGACTGGCTGTATTGTAACAATCAACTGTCTTCAAAAAGATTATTTGACAATAATATTTTGAATGTGATAACAATTGGGAATGGAATATTAAAATGGGTCGAACTTAAATTCCAATCGGACGAGAACTTAATGCCAATTTTATAAATCTAAAATTTAAATTCATAATTAATGTAATATGTTTATTTAATTTAAAAAAATTGCAAGCAGGTAGATACCATATTTCGAATACTAACGCAATATGAGATAAATAAAATAATACCAATAATAAATAATTTTGTTTACAATATTGAATTTAATCTGACTCACTAAACTAAAATAAATTCAAAGTAGTTTTGTAGTATAATATTTAAACTTTTGTATATAAATGTAATTTGTGCACATGCAGCTCCACTGCTAAAAGTCATCATGGCTTTTGTAAGCTCGGATGCACTGCAAGTAATAAATTCTTTTTAATACTACATGCACACACTGTTAGATTAACAAGTCACCAGAGTGGTTAGTTATACAGTAGCAATTGTTACTTTCCCAGCAATCAAGACCCTTATGAAAAGACAATAAAAAGTAGTTCAATATTTTTATCGATTTTTTAAACTGTCACAATTAAAGTTCACTTTTTCAAAACCTTAACACATTCAAAATACGTTAGCTATGCATTAAACAAATGCAATAAAGAAATTATGCAACTTGTCTATTGTGGAGTAATTTACGAGTTCAAAAATAGGGATATTGCACCAGTTATTAGTGACATCTGATTGTCATTTTATTTCTATTTAATCAATTTTAAAGTTTAATGTTACTTTAGTTATTCAACTTTCATTCTCATATTTGTAGTCGAGGCAGGGTGGAAGACCAGTTATGCTGAACTCCTACCCTTTTATGTATTATATTTATGTATATTATTATACATAATAAACATTATTATTATTATAGTATGCACCAAATAAAAATAATTAATGTTAACAAATCTGAAGTATAAAAGTTTTTGATTCTCCAGAATAACCAATATTAAAATTTCAACTGTTAATAGCAATTTAAATAAAATAACTCCGTTACAAGGACAGTAAACCAGATATTTGAATGGAGTTCCAAGTATGACTAATTGTTTTAATGTAGAAAACACCCAGCAGGATGTCACCAAAAATAATAAAAGTGAGGTTAAAGTCAAATTTCATTCAAGTACATTATAACTTGAATTTTCTTAAATAAAACAATTTTAAAATGTAACAATTACATTTCTGAATACTTAAAATATCTTGTAAGGATAATTGTAATCTAGCTGGACGAAGTAAAATTTGAAGTGTATTGCTAAAGATCCTTCAACTTGATCTTATTTAGATAATAATCTTTATCTGTATTTATTGCATGGTTATATAAATTTGAATGTATTTATTTTTATTTGTAGAAATTATTGTGTATGTTTGTTAAATATGTGGTGTGATTATAAAGAAATGAGAATTTTCGAATTGCACGCATTGTAGTGTATTGATTTGGTTATTGTTTGTTTCAAGTTGGTAGTACTGTCAGTGAAGTATGTACCAAGTTTCAGACCGGTGCAAGCTTTAGTTTGTTTTTGATGAACTGTGAAGCAAGACGCTCTTGAGAGCATTCTGCAAAATTGAATTGTTTTGATTTTATTAATTACATAAAAATGACCAGCATTTTTGAAATCCTAAAGATTTTTTGATTCCAATGATACCAAAAATTAGTTAATTAAAAAATTGAATTTAGTTGAAATAGCATCACAATATTTAGACAAACAACGTATGTATGTTTGCTCAAGTTAACAATAGAATAACAAATTTATTATCAATTAGTTGATATAAAATTTGGTTATCCAAATTAATTTTTAAAATCTTAATTAAAAAATACATTATTTAAAATTCCAAGTATTGATACTTAACATATTCCAATGTTATTACGGACGATAACATTTTTCTATAATATTTAGACATTATAAGCCAATTGCAGACAGTACCCATTTGGCGAACAAAGAAAATTATTTAGGTATTAACATAGATTTCGTATTCACAAATTTGCTTATTTTGGTTACATATACACTTAGCGCTCTAATAGAATTTTTGCATTAATTAGTAATATTTTGAAACGTCTTTTATTTTTAAGCATTCTGTATACAAAATACATATAAAAAAATTGATATTTTTATCAAACTCGGTTATCAATTTTTTTGAAAGATTCTTAGTAATTCTTATGTGATAGTTAGTCATCAATGCTTTGTTCTTTCTAGTTTTGAGGCAAGGTACAGTGATATTTTCCACCAAAACTAATAGTGCCCACATAGACCTCCATTTTGACTATTTACTTGAGCTCTTTCAAGGTGGTTGGTCACAGCGTTAATATTCAATCTAGAAGACTTACTCCCACCCGCTGGCAGCCATTGCAAAACTGTTATCTTAAAAGTTGTGAGCAAAAGCTATAGAGCGCTTAAAACATATTCTGACTGTGAGAATATTCAAACAATAAAGATTTTCTGTGATAAAAACAAATAAAATTGCACATTATTCATATAATACTTATTAAAGCACGTTTACCTACAAAAATAAATGCAATTGATTCATTTTGGATGTTTGAGGTACTTAATTGATAAAACTTTTTCTTGTAAACATTACCTCTTTAAATGGCTATGTGAAATTTTAATTTATTCCATGCATACACTTGCTGCAACATTTTTGTACATAATTACCAATTATTAATAATGATATTCATGAGATTAAAATTTAGAACCACCAATTTAAAATAAATTTAAATAGTAGATGCCATTTTATCAGATACCAGGCGGTTATAAAAATGCATTTAAATAAATACATTTTATAATTAAGTGTACGTTTTTTGATTGAATAGGCTTAGTAACATTCAGTGTCGTTGCCTTTAAAAGCACCATTAGATGAAAATAATTTGACATACAATTAACTATAAAACATAGTTTACATAAATAAAATTAAATAATAATTAAAACTATCAGGAAAAAAGTTTATTACATAAAGAAATCACAATAAAATACCTAAATGGAACAAGTAGAGTTCAAAGCGAAAGAGTTTCTTTGATTAATTTTTTCATAGCTGAACCTACCGATGTTCCAGCGGACGGACCCGATAATGAATAGCGAAGTTTAAACAAATACGGCTGTATATCATGATATGAGGTGTCAAATATTTGATTTAAATCAGCCTGATCTGGCACTTTTGGTATATATTCTTCTCTATTCATCACTTCCGTTATATATAAAATTTTATCAGTTAGTATTTCACCAACTTTCTCCCGACAGACTTGCCTTTCATCTTCATTACTTAAACTGATTAATTCTAATCTAATCGTCCACACTTCCCACGGTGAACATTCTGGAGGTAGCATCCACCTACTAGGTTTTTTTTGAAAAAATTCTAAACTAATCTGTCCCATTCCGGTACCTTCATTTCCTCTTAAAAGTTCAGAAAAATTTGAAATCTCTTTTTTAATCGTACGATCTAAACTACTTGAAGTACAACAGACGTATGTAAGATCAATAAAATCACAATCAACATCTGTATATCCAATTGTACCTACTGAATAACTACTACCATGATATATAAACTTTCCTACAGATCGATGAAACAATATTGTATGAAATAAACTAGCAACAGCTTCATCTACCTGCCTACCTTCCATGGTTAATTCAAAAATTTCAGATCGTGCATTCATTTTTAAAAATTCGCTTTATAAAATTTAAAATAAATTATACACAATTATGTGTATACAAAATAATAAAAATAATAATAGAAATATCACAGCTTAAAACCTGAGTTATTTCCTTGCATTTATAATGTTCGGCTTGATTAAAATGCCCACAATAAACACAGTGTTAGTATTAAGAGTTTATTGTAGTGTCATACCCATATATTGTAGAGTTCCGCACACACTTCTAGTTTTACTACCATATGATAGCCATTTTGCAAGGCCAAAATCGATAAGTTTAATATGACCTTCACTATCTAGAAGAATATTTTCTGGTTTCAAATCACGATGTATTACACCTGCGTTGTGTAGAAAATCTGCAAATAAGAATACAGAGAACTGATGTAGTTAATAAAACAAACTTACCAAGTGCCAATGCAATTTCTGCTATGTATAACTGAACTAATGCAATAGGTAAAATGGAATAAACTTTTAAAAGTGCGTAAAGTTCACCACCTTCAACATAATCACTTACTATAACAAAAAGCACAATTAATTTTTACATTCATTTTAATAAATATTTTGGGTAAATTTAATAAATTCTTAGTTTCCAACTACAGTGGAGCATCAAAAATTTAGACTAATTAGGACCAAATCCATTCACATTTTCAAATCTAGTAAAACCTTATTAATTCACATTTGATGAAACACGTTTTTATCGAGCGGAAATAAAATGTAAATACATTGTGCAAAAATTTTCCTTTGCATACTTTGTAAATCAAAATGAAACAATTACAGGGTCTTCTTAAAATACAAATTCAAAATCCAACCATCCCAATTAAGAGAAAATCCAAACAATTAGGATAAAATTATTCTCGATTTGTGGATCATGTGATTAATTATATGAGCAAAACTGCAAGTTGACTAGTTTCAAGGAACATCCAGTCCTCACCTTCATAGCTATTAAAGATCATTCAGTTATAAGCTAAGGAAAATATGATTAAAATAACCTGAATACAAAAATCTGGGGTGAACAACACAGGACTTTCTCTTACCTATTATAGACATGCAAATAATGCCCCCAAATGCGTGAAATATTATTTGTGTATTTTGGGAACAAAACTTGTTACTGTTGCCCATCTAAATTACCAGTCACAAAATGTTGCTTAACTCTAGAGATTTTCTCCGATACCTCTGTTCAACGCATTTTTTCAGAGAAACTGAAAATTGTAAAGAACTTGAAAATCGCAAGAATAAAGTGGTACTGGCGGTCATTCAATTTTAACTAAATTCATGCTGTCTGGAAGGTAGGAAACAAATATAAAATTTCATTTTTCTACGATATTTACTTTTTGGGATATGTTGTTCACAATTAATACGTGATTTTTGGAAATTTATTAGAGAAGCCACTTAGTTCATATAAAACAGAATTAAGTAGCTAAGAAATATATTACGAGGGCTATTCGGAAAGTCAATCACATTTTGTTGTAAAAAAACTCAGTACAAGAAAAAAAAATTATTATATACATGTGAAAGCGGCACCGAAATACTACTTTTCAACGTGGTCACCATACAAATTTAGGGACTTACATAGCAGTAAACAGGCTTTGAAATCCCATTGCCATGAAATTCTGCCGCTTGAGACTTCGACCAATTAGTCAAGCCCTCCCTCAGTTCATCATCAAAGCATTGTGTTGCGAGCTACGACTTCATCTTTGGGAAGAGGTGGAAGTCGCTGGGTGCAATTTCTGGGCTGTATGGTGGATGAGGAAAAACCTTACACTGAAAATCTTCAAGGACCTGTCAGGTGAGATTTGCCGTGTGTGGTCGGGCGTTATCGTGAAAAAACAAAGTTTTTGAACTCAACTTTCCTCTATGCTTGTTCTGAATCCCTCTTCTTAAATTTTGCAAAGTTTGGCAGTACCTCTCAGAGTTTATTGTTTTTCCAAGTTCAAGGAAATCAATAAGAAGCATGCCTTTCCTGTCCCAAAAAATAGTTGGCATAATTTTCCTTGCAGACAAGGTATGCATGCATTTTCTCGGCTTTTTTGGGGAATTTGTGTGCACCCACTCCATAGATTGCAATTTGAGCTTGCAGTTCACATGTTTGACCCATGTCTCGTTTCCCATTACAATTCGATCCAGTAATGAGTCGCCATCTTTGTCGTAAGAGTCCAGAAATGTTAATGACACTGTCATATACTGATTCTTGTGATTTTCTCCCAGGAGTTTTGCAACCCATCTTGTACAAAATTTGTGGTATCCCAGTTTCTGAGAAACAATTTCATGCAACAAACTGTGTGAAATTTGTGGAAAACTGAGTGAAAGCTCTGTTATTGTGAATCGG
>JAHWXV010439011.1:0-11726 GCA_024586415.1 Phrixothrix hirtus
AACCGGTCGTAATTAAAAAGAAATTTATTTGAGAAATTTGGACTTTCTTATTTATAACCTATATTCAACAAACTCAAATTGGGAAATTAAATTCATTAATATTTAAAATATGATACTATTAAAGTAATCGAATTTTGCGTAGACGAGAGTGTTGCACATTATACGAGGGGTGCTGATGAATCTACGGGTTTGGGCAACACTACAGTTCGCAAAACAATTTACATACAAAATTCGTAAAGCCTGATATCTCTACTGTCAAACAACTGTGACAGAAAGGGTTGGATATAGATATGTTCTATTATAGAGCAATTTTAAAGTAAACAATACGCGGGAAAACATAGATTTAGATCGTGAACATTTTAGAGCAATGGTTTTGTTTTTTTGTTGATTGAAAAAAAGTGAAAATGAATGTATCGCTGATTTAAAAAGCTGCTATTGGTATTGGGAGACCATCAACAATAACCGTTTTTCGGCGGCATCGAGAATTTAAATTCGGTCGTAGTAATCTTAGTTCATAAAGGTCGACCAACGACATCAGAAATAGCAGAAAACATTGATGCTGTACGTAATATGATAAATTCAGATCATGATCTAACTTATATAGAAATTCGGTTACCTTAAGTATCGACGTGATCAAATCTTACATGAGCACTTGCATATAAAAAAGTATGTTCACTATAGATTCTTCATAATTTGACTGATACTCAAGGACTTGTGCCACATGGTGCCGAGAAACGGTTCAATCTTGGCTACATCAAACTCGCCATACGACATTGTCAGTGTTGATAAAAGTTTGATATAATTTGTTTATGAACCGGCAATAAAACAACAGTCGACTGTTGAAGCATTCAAGTATAGAATTTTGGTGTGTAGATTTCTGAGTGAAATGAATGTTATAACAATTGATTTAGTCATATGAAAGAGGAATATTTAAAAGCAATAAAGCAAATGTTTTAATTCTAAGTATGTTGGTTTTCTTCTATTCCAAAATTAAAGCAGAGAGTAAGAGTAAGAGTAAGAATTGTAAAAATTTTGCCAACATGTGACGTTATGAAGAAGATTTTTGTATAAAATGTCAGTCGCCATTCTTGATATTCATGAAATTATCATGTCATGGAATTTGGGATACTCGAAAAAGATCGGTTACTAAAGCAAGCTTGCAAAGACAACATGGAGATTACATTTCTACACCATTGGAGGCGTTTAACTTTTTGTAAGCAAGCTGTTAAAGAAATAACTGTTTTTAAGTAACCAAAGAAGATATGGTACTTGTCCGAAACACACTTAATGCCAGTTTTAAAATACTAACACAATTACAGGAAGAAGTATGCACAAGCTTGTATCATTATCAGGAACTGAAACTGGAACTAACCATTTAAGTGACGACTCCAATTATAGCGAAGTCGTGGATTTTGATGCTGCACGAAAATTACAAACGGTAATTAACGTCAAACCAAATATTTATGTTGCATGGTTACATAAACATTTGTGGTACATCGTTAATGCAGAAGAAATAAGTGAGATATAATAACATTCTAGCCTTAATTTTATGCATCTTCATGGGCCTATTACGACCTATTATTGGTATGAGAATAGTGACACATGCGAACTACCACTTCCACACATATTGTGCCAAGTAAATGTTAATCCGGCAAAAAGTTGAACATATCATTTAACTAAAGATTCTTGTAACTTTGTTAAGGACAAACTAATTGAAAATGATGTGTCTAAATGCAGATTTTAAACTGAGGTGAGTTATCATCATTTAGATATAAGTTTTATTATATTTTGATATTTTTCATTTTAGTATACACACGTATATAGTTTAAACCCTTAAAGATTAGAAATTATTATACATTTGTCATTTCTGTCGGATTACAAAGTACCATTAATTTTTTCACAATATGCTCTCTGGCAGAAAAAATCGCGTCAATTTGTTATTTTCATTTTAAACATATTTTTCTTAGTAAAAATACGACTGGAAAATGGTTATGACAATAATAAATGCCGATATGTTCAAGTTCATGTGTTGCTTAAAATTTAATTTACGACAGCATCTTTTGCGCGGAATAAAATTCTGTTCTTGCGCACTGCCTAGTTTATGCCAGCTCTGATGTGTTAGGCTACGTTTATAGTGAATTATTCAACTCGTTTTTTTATTCAAATTTTTGGAATTATGATTGAAGAATAGATTTAACCGTATTTTGCGTAAAACATTAATTTCATTGGGCATGCGGCCAATAAATTGCGCAAAAGCAGTTGTACTGGTAGAAGATGGACATAACCAGTGGTAAATGTGGTAAATGGAAATGGCTCGTATGCTGAATTTGTCTCATTCTAGTGTTCTTATAGTCATTCACAGGTATCGCGAGACTGGTATGTATAGAGATCGAGGCGCAAAAGGGTTACCTCTGAGCGGGACGACAGATTTATTTTGATGTCCTCTTTGAGAAACTGTTACAACACTGCCGTTAGTGTGAGGCCTGAGCTGCAGAGAGTACGTGGCAAAAACGTTAGTGAAAGGATTATTCGAAGAGGATTAGAGGAAAGTGGTTTGAAATCACGAAGGCCTGCAAAATGTCCTTAACTGCTGCTACGTCATTGCGCAGTTTGATTAGAATTCCCTCGCCGATATAATAATTGGACTTTTGACCAATGGAGCAAAGTTTATTTACAGATGAGTCCAGATTCGGTCTTCGGTCTCCAGATGGACGACTAAGGATGTGGAAGAGGCATAGAGAACGCTTTGTGTCGTATACATTCTCTTAAAGAGTCACCTACCAAGGGAGATCTGTTATGGTGTGGACTGGCATCTCATATGAGGCTAAGACGGAATTGGTGTTGGTAGAAGAGGGTTATATGACGGCTATAAGAAATTTGGAGGTGTGTTTCCAAGACCATATGGCGCCTTTCGGACCTTTCGTAGGTGCAGGTTTTGTTCTCATGCATGATAACGCAAGGACCCACGTAGCAAGAGTGGTAAGTCAATACCTTGTAGATGTGGAGATTCCAATCATAGACTTGGCAGCGTGCATCGCTGACTTAAACGCTATTGAGCATGAGTGGCACATGTTAGGGAGACGAGTTCGGCTGGGTCTGTGCTACCTAATACTTAGGGGAGTTACGGGAAGCGCTTTTGCGAGAGTGCCAGTCCATCAAGCAAAAGAACGTCCAGCACCTTATTAGTAACATTTGTCGACGTTTGCATGCTGTAATACAGGTTAGAGGGGGTAACAGCCCTTCCTAGACCTTTTTAAAATGTAATAATTTAGTGTATTTTCATTTTTACTAAATTTTTAGTGAATTCGTTCTTCTAAGAAAATTGTTTATTTTCCATATTTTTTTAAATGAGGGCAGCAAGAGTTTCTATTATGGATCAAGTGTGCTTGAATATCGCCAAAATATCAGTAATTATAGTAGAATGCATTGCTACTTTCAATTGATGCTTTAGCTAACAAATAACATACATATGAACGTAAAAAACATTGACCCGATTTTTCTGCCGGTGAGTGTAGCTTAGCAACCATAAGGTAATATGTACATTTTTAAAATTGTTTTATAGTAGATTTAGCTGCCTTAAAAAATGTCATTTGTACGTTTAGTACACGGAAATCCTTATTGGAGGGGTTACCCCCAGTTTCTCAGCACAACTTTTATACCACACACGGATATTCTCTATTGATATTCATGTGTAAAATTTGACACACATTCAAAATAACTCAATAAGTCAAAAAATACTACACTTATGCATCTTTCTGAAAGTAAAAATTTAACTTTAAAGGTGTATTGTGACATATTAAAATACAACAAACTATATGTAAAGACTGGAGGGTTGGTATTATTTTAAAAAAAGAATCATCAAGATATCTTCATTAATAGAAAAGAAATTTATATTTTTCTGAAACAATGCACTATTATAAGTGATCGCCTTAAATGGTCGACTTTGGAACTACTTCCATTGTAGAGCAAAATTTTCTTTTAGTTAAGGTTTTTATATATCTAAAGTTTCATGTATCATGATGATCTAAGGTGGTACGTGACATGGTCTGGATGAATTGATATGGAATGACTTTATAAACATTATATACTTTAATAAAAACTTTAAATTGGAACTCGGCTATTTTATTAAATTTCATTCACCTGTAGGATTCTAGCATACAACAGTTCTATCCAAGTAGATTTAGCATTGTCAACAATACCCACTTAAAACTGGACGAAGTTCGTAAAGAACTGATTATTATTGACATAGCCCACCGCTGGCCGAGCAATGTTGACTTAGCTCTAAACAAACCGGCCGTCGTTTTTTTTAACAGTGGCGACGCTAGTCAACTTGTGGACTTTGCACGTAACATATACGGTGCGCCAGTAATGCGGCTAAGTGCTATATCTCCTGTGTTTATACAAAAACCTTAATAAAAAAAACGATATATGTACTTCAAGATGCATCTTAAGAAAATATTTCCAAATACCAAAGCGTTCTTTACTATACAGAGTGTACCAAATATAATTTATTTAACGGAACACCCTACATATTAAGTTCTATTTGGGATTTAAATGGTTTTCGTGATTAATTTACAAATTTAATGGGTTCTACAGACCGTAATGAAAAGAAAATGCTGTATTAAATTATTATTTCTGCGTCATAAATTTTATAATATAATCTATTTTCTTTTTATACAGTTATTTTTAAAAAGCGATGAGTTAACACAGAAACAAATATATTAAATTAATAATAGAGGGGTTTACATTATAATTTAAAATTTTACCATAGATTTTCTTAAATTTTAAATGTTGTATATATTCTGTACAATCGTACAAGTGTATTTCTTTACAACCATCATATCAGAAAATTATTAAAATTAAAGACACCCAAAAATAAACTTTTATTCACAATTTTCATCATAACATTATTCTAATTTGTTTCGTTCTTAAGTTTTATTATTCACATTTCTGAAACTACATTGTTAATAATTTTATTTACAAGAATGTTTATACTAAAAATCCAAAATCTATGCAACCTTACTCGAAATTTTTAAAATAAGGACGTCGAAGACCAACATTCTATTTAAAAGAATGTCTGTATTAGAAATGTGAATCGGAAATTAATAAAACCTTATAAGAAATTTTTAAAATTATAATGTGAATCAAAACCAATATACATTTAAGTATTATTAGTATTAAAATTAAGATTACGAATTACTTTATTACATTTAGATCCAGTTGAAGTTAACAAAGACTGGTAATACTTTAACTCAATAGCTGTAAACGAAAACGTTCGCTATAGTAAGTACAAATTTTATTGGAAGACTGATTACCATTCTAATTTATTTAAACAATTACCCAGTTCTAACCAAGATAAACCCACTACATATGGTTGTAAAATTACATACACGTACATTAAACGTTTACAAACTACATTGGATCACATTTTTTCATACTGCAATTGTGACCTCGTTTCCTTTGTTTTGGTAGTTTGGAAATTTGAAATTACTTCATTTGTGATACGTCCAGTTCTGCATATACTTTAAAATTGTCCTTCTTAATTCAAAATTCCTTTATACGAATACAAAATGGTTTTTTGAAACTATAAATAATTTTACATTAAAACAGTTTGATACAATGTTTAATTTTAAAAGCCATTAGGTATTCAATTTAGTTAGATTGCAACATATATCCAGTTCATCCAAATAAAGAGGACATTTAATCCGATTGTTTGTTAGCACTAGAATTTGACAGAACATAGTTCTGCAAATATTTCATAGACTTCGAGTGACCTGTGTTCGCAGATTTAAAAACGTTCGTTAGTGTTATTTCGAGATTTGCTATTTATTTTTACAATAAAAAATCTAACCACTAAAGCAATTATCTTAGATAAACACAAATATGTACATAGATAAAGGTATTTCAAAATTAAACTACTAATATAAACTCGTTTGATGTTTAACATATTAATTGACTAATTTAAATTACGATTAAATTATACAATTAAATAGAAAATTTCCGGCAGTTATTGCGTTATTTCTATGAATGTTAATGTCATATGTTGATTGTTCAATCAATGGAATTCCCATTGATAATAAAACATATATATTCTGAACTAATTTTCTCTCCAACACTAGTTTATATGTTCAACGCTGCCGGGATGTTAATATTGCATTTCAGCTACTCTTCTTATTCTACGGAATGTCGTCATTGAAATTTCAGTGTGTATCTGGAATTGCTGATATGGAATACTATTTTCGCAGCAAAAGAAGAGCGATAAATGTTGTATAATTAAGACTTAGAAGTTAAACAACCTTTGTAAAATAAAATTTTTAATTTGACTAATTACAGGACCTTTGATGTTAAAGGAAACACTTTTACGCACGTAACTGAAAAACTTATGATGCTGAGCTATTGACGTTTTAATACTAATTAAAAGTATTAATTGTAAATCTTGAATAATTGCATATACGATTATAAGTCTATAAACTTTATTGCTACTTATCAATAACCATTTTTACTATAAAGCTTTTCCACACGCTTAAAGGTCCCTACGCTGTGTTAACAACATGCACGTGCTCAATACACGCCTGTAATCATCAAGTTTAAATAATATGCAAGGCATAATTAAGAGTTCCATCACCTGTACAGAAAATATAAATACTTAACAGTGCACCAGATTTAACACTTGCTTACCTATGTTACAACTTATATTTAAAATATTTAGGATGCAATGAATTAACACAAATATGCACCTAAATACCAGTATGATGCTTGAAGGAAAGCACATCCATAAATATTATGTAAAATAACTACATCCCAGTATAATTTAATATCCACTTTAAAATTAAACAAGATAAAATTATACTGTTGAAATCAAGTTGTGACTAGTATGTATTTTCTAATATTTTATAAGGACCCTTGAAAGTAAATTATTAAAATTAAACTAAATTTACCAAATTCATTTTATTTGCAAACATTCCATTACTGCCAACTTATTCGTATTGCTCGACTAAAGAATTGATTTTTAGTTCGTCCATAAATTTACCTTTAGTTTAAGTTTAATATTTAGTTTCAGTAAGTGGAATCGCAGCGCCTTTACTGTAAATACTTTGATTCGGTTGTAATACTTCCACATTTCAGTTGAACCGTTTGATAGGGAAGAAATTCCAAAGCTTCATGGAGAAATAAGGTTCAAAGTACGGATACTTTCAAATTTTAAAGTACTGCATTGTATAATCTAACATTTTACATAAAATGGTAATGAAATTAGTATTTAGATTATTTTCGTAAACAGTATTGACGTATGTTGATTATGGATCTTCTATATTAACGTTCCTGGATTAGAAATACTTTAGAACTGTAAATTCAACGTTAAATGATTGTTAAGTTATAGATTTCCAGTAATTACTTTTTCTGACAGAAAACAGAAATTTTATATTAAAGATTTTCATCCTAAATCAAAATGTATACTCCGAATGCTGGCGCTAATATCTTATCTGCGTGCAGAATATACCCTGTCATGCATAGTGTTTTACAAATTATTATATATCTATGTATATATTATCACCGTGGTCTTAAATATTGATCCCTCTGCATTTTTATGATACTATAGGATCTTACAACTTTTGAAAACAATATATAGATGACCAAAATTTTCATATACTGAAAATAAAGTCGATGGTATTGTTCGGAGATAAGACACAAAATTAATACCAAAGTGTAAAACAAGAAATTGCATTGACCAAGTCCGTAGTAATATCTCCAATAAAATATGATTCCACTGAAACGACCACTAGATGACAGTTTTTTACTATACGAGGATCGTCCAGAAAGCAAAGAATGTTTGGGCATCACACGCGGAGCCGATCCCTCATCACTGCGATTGAACGTTATAAGCGCGTCTAAAAATATAAAGACTTTTATTTATAATTTGGGAACACCCTGTATATAGGAAAACATTAATGTAATTAAACGTGCAAAATTCTCATATTCGGTCAATACCAACATTTATAAATAAGGATTTCCCTATCATTATAAATTCTATTTTTAAAAATACCTTTTCAAACCAAGGGTTTTCAAAAGTAAACAGTACCTAACTGCAACTTTGATTATTTAAACTTATCTTAATGAAAAAAGTATTGCTAGGGCACCTTAACTCACGGATCCCTATATGTCTGAGTTACTTAATTTAGGGTAAGCTGTTCTTTTACTGCCGTTAAATTATTCATCAACCTTAGTGGAAAAGACACGTAACAATTATTTTATGTCATTATAGTTGTTTATCTAAACCGATTCAATATCTTCTTATTTTAAGTATCTTTAGTTTTAGGAACATAATATAACATTAAATTTTCTTATAGGAATGTAAAAGGTTTAAATAATTAGGTACGCGCACAAATTATAAGGTTTTGAGATAATATTCAATGGTACAACTTCTCCAGTGGCGGGTAAGAAACCAAGTACATAGTAAGTCTCCCGATTATAACCATTTCATTCACGATTGGAGTTCATAGTCCTTATTAGAAGTCCCAAAAGATAAGGTGGCGCCCAAAATACTATAACTTTTGCCCAAACTTTGACTTATAAAAGCCGTTCTGAAATTTCAGTTCAATGCCTATCAACACCGCTTTAAAACCCCCTATTCTCCCACTGACGCTACCGGAGCGTCGAACGATTTCAGAAACTAAAACGGCATCAGCCACTACCACCTGAGGCCTAAGATCCAGTTAACCTCGTTATAACGTGTGCCAGTCAGCTCGGCTACCCGCCTCGATGTGAGCCAAGTTTCGCTGCGGTGGGGCCACGCTTGCTTTGTGATCATTCAAAATGGCTATGCCAATAGAAAATCCTGCCAAATGTGAAGCGCGTAGCGTCATTCGCTTTCTGAATGCTTAGAATGTTCGGCCTATCAAAATTTGTGCTTGTTGGGTGCCTAATGTGTTGATGGGTGTCCACAAAATGCAACGGATGGGAGCAGCGCTTGAATTTTTGACTCAATACGAAAACAACGGTGACGAATTTCTCGACCGCGTTGTAACGGAAGATGAAACTTCCGTTTCTTACAAAACGCCGGAAACTAAGCGCCAATTTACGGAATGGCATCACTCGAACTCACTCTCAAGACCTACAGAACAAAAACTAATTTTAATAACCAGAAAATTGATGGAAACGGTTTTTTGGGACCGAAAAGGTTTAATTTACTTGGAGGTCATGCCAAGAGGTGAAAGAGTAAACTCAGCGGCCTATAATGAAAGTCTAAAACGTCTACGGCGCGTTATTCAAAGCAAAAAGCGTGAAATGTTGTCGTCAAGGGTGGTTTTGATCCACAACAATGCGCGACCTCACTTTAGTGCAAAAACGCAGGAATAACTTTAAAGGCTTAGGTGGGAAATCTTCGGGTATACTCCTTATAGCGCTACCTAGAACTAAGTGGTTTCTATTTTTTTCCGAAATTGAAGGAGTGTTTAGGTGGAAAACAGTTTGACAACGACAAAGACCTCAAAGAAGCAATGACATTTATGACTTTTATCTTTCGTGGCTGAAGAATACAACATTGTATCGAAAACCTGGTTACACGATACAACAAGTGCCTTGGCAGCTACCGCGATTACATCGAAAAATAGATTAAGCTGCTGTGATATTGTAAATAAGGTTTTTTGATAGTATATTTGGTTTTTCTTAGTTATAGCAAAACGTTCTTTACTTTCTGGACGAGCCTCGTTATACAAGTTAAATAAACTTTATTATGAAACCAAGAAACTACATAATGTAACATATAACTAGGGAAATATTAATTCGGCAATACGCATAGTTTATGTTAGGGTAACTTAATAGGCGGTATATTCAAACAGGCGTGTGTGCTTCAAACAAATTCAATTTTGAATTAGGTGGAACTATTATTTAGTTTAATTCTAAAATCCAACGGGTCCAGAATGAAATTACTCAGCAGAAGTAATGTTGGCTATTTAGTATTTACCCTATAAATGGCTAACAGTAAATATCAGTCATCAACTAAACCTAACTTTCGATTTATGACCAATGCATAAATGTATAGCTTTACCTCTTGATGTTACTATTGGGCTTATACCCAAACGTCTGACAGTAATAAACCTAACGATATCAGAGTTCACCCTCAGAGCCTAGCAGTAAAACCGCTGGCAATCACAAGGAATCCTTGAAGATTAGGACATGTCTGCGTAAAGTAAATCTTCTTTAGCTTTGGTAACAGAGTTGAAAAATTGTAACGGATGAATTATACTATAGCACAGTAATTTCCTCTTTCCTTCAAAGGTTTCCACATCCGATACACTTATGCAATGTTGTTCCCGAGTGTACCTCGTGATTGGATAGAAATGGTAAACCTGAAATCCAAAACAGCGATACACACCGGATATACATTTCACTAGTTAAAATAGATTAATGTGCCAAACTCAGAATTATCAACTATTGCTAACTTGAGAAAGTTTATACTATGTAAATTAAATCAACCTATCGAAGTTGTAAGTGCGTCTGAAATTCTTACGACATTGGTCATTTATTTGGAAACGCCCGGTACATACATCCACGTAGTAATAATAAAATCCAATTGGTGAATTACCAGTATTAGTTTTATGCCAAAATCACAATGATAAATTTGTAAATTGTATAATTTTATTTTATTAACAATTATTAAAATTCGAAAATCCCCGGTTACGTATTATAAAACATAGGAGTATTTTTCTTAAAAATATTGATTCAGCTATTTCCGTGTAAAAGCTAACAAGCCCGGCAATAAACTTTAATCCCTCTCGTCTTACCCCCTTCAATTTTAAAGAGAAATACTTCGTTTACCAGTAGTCGCGATCGGAGAGCTAAAAAGCTAAGTTGCGTTTCCGTAGTGCGTGACTGGGTAATATTCAAAGAATACATATGAAAAGTTGCCCGTGCGATATAATAGTGGCCCAAATTGATAGAACTTTGATCTATTTCCGCCCAGGAAGGATTTCTAGAAAAATGGGCCTATTTCAATTTTCTGTCGATTTGGAATCAAAGGGTTTAAGTCCGACAAGGTTGTGTGTTACTTAACTATAAAGAGAATATCAGAAAGTCAACGATCTTCAGAACACCAAGTAAGCGGTTTGTCCGTTATTTAAACTTCACCGCTCTACGCCCCCATTAAGTAAACTCTGATGGGACGAATTAAACAATCATGCATATATTCGGGACAAACTCGTTAATAAATAAAAGACTAATGTGTTTTTAATTTTAATTGTTCATATTATTAAGCCCATTAGTGCAAATATTTTCTTATTCATTTTAGAATAGTTTAAGTATTAATCACGCAAGTGTCCCTTGATTTAAATATAGAAATTATTATTACCATTATTTACTTCCGAGGAGGCATGTAAATTGTTAATTGTAGTCCTGCCGTTATAATTACCCATGCTTTCTTTCGGGAACTAGTTCCTTTTTAAGTAAATCGTCAGTTTAGATAGTCTATGGGAATTTCACCTGATCGAAGAGGGAACTCAACGGCGCGCATAGAAAAAAGCTACCTTACTGTAAGTAAGTATTGATACAATCCTCGATCTAAAGATTTAGAGATCGGTTTCTTTGTTTCGCCGTTTTCGACGACCTTTCGGTTAATTATTTGCTTTGAGATGGATAGCTCAAGCTCTAACCTTTACGACTTAAGGTCGGCGTAAGATAAGTGTACGTTGAACTAATTTATAGTCCAATTGGCCTTCAGCTAGCTCACTTTC
>JAHWXV010439067.1:0-15515 GCA_024586415.1 Phrixothrix hirtus
ATATATATATATATATATATATATATATATATATATATATATATGTTCTTATAATCCTTATGACTTCTATAATATGCCGGAAAGCTTTGGCCAAAACTTTTAGAAACAACCTGTTTATATGCATATAACAAAAAATGATTGAAAATATAAGGTAAGGTGTAAATAGTAATACTAACAGTTATTCATCGTATTTTATGTAATCCTCTAGATATTTAATACAATTTATTTTAACGCTTTAATAACAAAATAATGGATGCGATGTCAAGAATTTCATTAGAATCTATCTAGACATCTATGGGTAAGTGCTTACTTTATTGTCCTGGTTATCCTGAAAGCCCTGGAAGACCACGTTCGCCTACTAGTCCTGGATAACCTATAACAGAAAATTTATATTTTATAGCAAAACAGTATAACATATGGCGGAGGGGGCTTATACAAGAGCTCTAAAAATTTACAGGGGAAGTGGAGGTGCTCTCTATTCGCGTCTTCCCGGCGATCCACGCGGGGATTTTCGGCGAAGGTTACTCCTCGACAAGCCTTACGTCAAAATGAATATACCTGGATTGACTGGTTATTTTTTAGAGCGATGAGTCGGCTCAATATCATTTAAGTAAGGGCAGAGTCAACATATAGGTACCAAAGTTCGCTTATTATACTAATAGTTATACAACATATTATTCATCTTTCATCTCAGGATGAATTTTAAGGTATAGAGGTGAACTGGTTCCCTCATTCATCGATTCTGAAACGGAGTAGTGATAGTAGAAGTCGCTTCGTGGGTTGCTAAGTGAGGGCATTTATCTAGCGAACCTAATCGTATCGCACCGAGCTCTCTAATTTTGATATACTATAATGCGAAAAGATCAATTTTGAACAACAGTGGGATACAGTATAGACTAGTTTTGAGAAAGGGGAAGTGCAAATTGTACCGGTGGGAGTGAAACGTCCATGCCATCGTGCATTATACAATTTGGATTAATTCTTAGCGTTTATAATCGATTCCCGAAGTATTATTAAATGCCATTTTTCAAAACAGAATTATGAAACGATTTAAAAAATAACTTAAATAATGAAGTATTCCAGAAAAGACCTTTTCGACGTTTAAGTCTAGTTTTCCCCTTCGGTATATAAGCACTTCCAAGATATAAGGCTGTGAAGTTTATAAATCCTTTATTTCTGCCGAAATCATTTTTTCTTTACAAAAATTAGGGTTAAGTCATCTATTAGCGAGAAAAAATTATAGGGTCAATATATATTATTTATAATTGTATTAAATGGCTTTTGGAGTTTGTAAGAAATTCTAACATCACTTACTTGAGCTTCCTATGATGATGATTAGCTGAGTGATTGACACATTCTTTCGTCTTATTTTAAAACTTTTATTTTCAGAACACAGGTATAACATGTAGATGACCGTAGGTAAGGAATTTTACAGAAAATTGTAGAAATTTTTAGTAATATTTAACTAAGCTTTTGCAAATTAGAAATAAGTCCCTCGATATTTTGTAATATATCTGTATAAATTCATTAGTTTTAAAAATGTAAGGTTATATATCTGTGAGATATAGAGATTGCTGATAGTTTCAATTAATCAGTCTACCTGCCTTTAGTGGCCGATTTGGTACACCAGTTTTGATTGAGTTTCTTTAAATCCACACTTGCACCTATAGATGCAATTGAAACGACAATTGCCCCTTAGAAATTAAACTTATTAGTAGCCTTAGCAGCCGGCCCCGATTGGTATAATGGCAAGTATATTTGCCTCTACATCCAAGGGACGCGGGTTCAAACCCGATCGGGGCCGGTAAATTTTTCAGCGGCGGAAAATTGAAAAAGCATGCCTTCTCAGATAAGGAAGTAAAATCGTACGTCCTGCATCGATGTGATGTTTGGCACGTTGAAAATCGCGACTGGCGGTGGAGCTCCTCCATATTCGACAAAATTTTAGTAGGCATGGCGAAATGACTATATGACAGTTCTAGTCCAAGGGGGCCAGGGGAATTTCCGCATCCCGATGTTTCAGTCACAAAACAAACAAACAAGCGTGTTTAACAACTAGCTGAAGTTAATACAACTAGTGCTGGTATTTATACAAATAGAAAGGATTCTCTATACGGTCAAGCTTGAGATGAAATATTTTGGATCACATATCGATACAAAGAGTTGTAAACAGATATGTTATCGATTATCGATGAAAAATTTTCAGACTTTGTTAATTAGAACGATGGTGACCATGAGAATGCAGCGGCCAGCGAAACGCTTGCAAATTTCTAATTTCATCGATTTAAGTCTGATATTTCTATTTACATGCTTTAGGAAACACGTATAGAAACCCCGCGCGCTACTAACTCAGGGAATTAAAGATTATCATCAGTAAATCTGGTCTAAGAATGATACATGTATATATCGAATTAAAAATTTGTTTTTATTAATGTGTAACTAAATTACTTCAAATATTCCGAACAGTTTACCTGGAGGTCCAACAGGGCCTGGAAATCCTCGTTCTCCTCTTTCTCCAGGCATTCCGGGGAAACCTGCGATACCTGGATCTCCCTTAACATAACAATGTTTTTCAATATTTTTACACAATTCTTCGATGCCAGTCCCCTAAAACAAATTGCTGATTGTATTAAATATTAGATATAATCGAGTGATTGACAAATAAGCCTACAGCTATATAGAACATGTTCCACAACAATATCGTCAAACTTTATAGGTAAATAGAGATATAAAAAACAAATATAATTTCTATTTTTAGTTTTTTCCGTAACATAGTAGTTTTGGAGAAAATCGAGTAAAACTTAGTACGATGTTTCTAACGCAATTAATATCCAAAGCATGAAGGTAGGTCAGAAACATCATAAAAACAAAATGCTGTTCTGTTGTTAGATCGCTGTCTCAGGTTACACTGTGGTAGGTCATGCGAAGTTCAATAAATTTTTACTTATTAATTAAACCATTCTGTTTGATGATTAAATTAATTATGGTTTTATTGCGTTTGTGATATTATCTATTTTCATAGTGTAAATGGCGATTTAAACTAATTAAACGTGTCAATTGTAGTGAAGCATCATTGTGATTAATATGGTGTCTTTTAATTAATAGTAAATCATTTGAAACATAAAACAGCCGAATTAATAGAAAAAGTTAGCGGCTACTAACTAGTAAAGCGGAATCAGGTTTGAAACGCAGTCAATTGACAATTATTATCTGAAAGTAACACTTGTATAGATACTTTAATGAATAAAAGTCAAAATAAATTTAAAGTATCTATTCAAATATAACCTTTGAATTACAGTTGTCAATATACAACGTTGATCAACTAGATTTTACTTTAACATGATACGACTTGGAGTTAGTTGCCAGTGACTTTCTACATTAAATACGGCTAATGATACTTTATAGAACAACTTTTCTACTTCATTTTTATTAATTACATCTAAATAACTATCGGGAACTTTTAAATTGAATAATCAGCATTCTATAAAACACATAAAATTTAATACAAGGTGAGGCAAAAGTCTGGATACATCCCTATAAAATCCGAACAGTGTAAGGAATCACAATGGCCTCTGGTATGGGGTGTCTAGGTGAGGGCGCAACTTATAGGGGTATAGAGCCAGCGGCGACCATCTTGGAATTCTCCATCTTGAATTTGGGTTAAGTTTTTCAAATGAGAAGGGGGTCATGCGGCACATGATTTTAGATCGCCTCTTTCTCAGAAATATACACGTGAAGTCTGTTTTAACCTATCTTTATTTGTGTGGGAGTTATGAACTGTTGAAGTTTGAAATTACAAGGAGGTGTTATAATCCTGTTTATTGTTTTAGGTGATCAGCAATGGCACTGACAGCACGAATGCATTGAAATTGTGTTAGCCAGTGGTGGACGAAATACCAGAGTGATTGTTGCTGATTTCAATGCCCGGCATCCTGAGAGAAATTACTTTCCACATATGATAGTATCCAAGTTATTGAACAAATTTCGTAAAATATATTCTGTGATAGACAAGCCATGCATTGGGCAGAGTGTAACAGAAATTGTGGCATCGGTTGTGACAAGTCCACATCGCAGTACGCGCCGGTTATCAGCGTTCATTCCTGCGGGTGTTGCACACACAGCAATGGCATCCGTACAAATTGCAGTTGCAACATCATCTCTCGGAGGATGACCCTGATCGGCGAGTGCAGTTTACAGCATGGGCTCTGGATCAGTATAACAGGGATCCAAACTTCACACGACAGGTGTTGTTCAGTGACGAAGCTAATTTTTATGTGCAAAGAGAAGTAAATAAACAGAATCATCGTTATTGGTCAGATGTAAACCCCTCGTGGGTAGATCCCTGTAAAGGTGCTGGTGGTGGAAAAGTGATGGTTTGGTGTAGGATTTGAGACACAAGAATTGTGGGTCCGATGTTTATTGTTAGAACCTTGAATGGGGACAGGTATCTTAAAATGCTCCGTGATGATGTGCTTCCAACGCTATTGAATCCGTAGGTTGATTTCCCAACCTTCTTCCAACAAGGCGGTGCACCTCACCACTATGTTAATAAAGTCAGACAGTTTCTGGATGAGCAGTTTGCAGGTCACTGGATATGCAGAAGGTGTCCTATCGAATGGCCACCACGTTCCCTTGATCCTACATTATTATCTATGAGGACATTTAAAATCAATTGTGTATGAAGTGAAAATTAACAATGTGTTCCATCTCTGCCGGCGTGTGTCTCTGTTGACCCACAGATCTTGCGACGCGTACAGCAGGACTGGAAAAAAGACTCCGATTGTGTGTCCAGCGCAATGGGGGTCATATTGATCATATGCTGTAATGCTGACTCTGACACATGTCTTAAACCTCAACAGGTCATAACTCCTATACAAATAAATATATCTTAAAATAGACTTCACACGTATATTTCTGAGAAAGAGACAATCCAAAATCATGTGTCACATAATCCCTTCTCAATTGAAAAACTGAACCCAAATCCAAGGTGGCGAATTTCAAAATGGCCGTTGTTGGTGCCATACCCTCTATAAGTTGAGCCTCCACCAACAGACACGTCATACCAGACGCCATTATGATTCCTCACACCGTTTGGATTTTATAAGGGTGTATTTAAACTTTTGCCTCACCCTGTTTAATAATTTGTTCCAAATTACAACTGCGAAAAATTTATTTTTGATATATTTACGAGTATTATTCAAAAAACAAATAAACAATGTTTAACCGTAAACATAAAACAGGTATATTTCTTACTGTAAATCTAGACGAGTCAACATGTTACCGAATATAATTTTTCCTAAACTCTTTTCCCAAGTACGTGCTTCCTGAAAGAATTAGTTAAAGGATTTCTGTAAAGTTTATCTTAAAAATGTATTTCTCAAGTTTCATCACATAGATATGGAACACCCTATATGTAGTTCAAAGTATTACATATAATTAGATTAAGCAAGAGTCAAAAAATAACTTTAATGCCTTGCAAGTAACATTTAGAATTAGTAAGATTTTAATTTCTACTTTTCTTAGGTCGATTAATTACGTAAATGCATAATAATTTTCAAGATGAGTTGGAAATACAGGGTTTCTCAAAATAACCGGCATCATCTTATGACCTGTAGAACAACATTTCTTTATGATTTTTTTTCTTTCAAGAAAGTATAGTTTTCGAAATAGTAACAATTACAGTATTAAGACCAACCATGGCGCGCGCTCTTGATGTGTATTAACCATTGGCATTTCTTGAAGTGTGGAACAAATGTTTGTTTTATATTGCTTTACCCGACTTGTTTTAGAACAGTGCTTGCCTACCTCTGGCCCGTGAGTCTAATAGATAAGTGAAAAATTTAAAAATAATTTTTGCAAAGCAAAATAACTAATTAAAAGGGATATTTTTCCAGTTCCTCTTTTTTTACAATATTAATTTTTATTGGATACTTTGTTTTAGAATATCTCCGTTACAAACGTTAAAAATTTTAAAAGAAAATGAATTGTATTAGTTTTATATCTGATATTTAGAATCCTATAATTTTAACAAATAATTTCGATAGCAAACAGCATGAAACAATAAGGCATAAGAAACAATCACTATTTTTAAAAATTAGCTATCATAGTAAAACGACCTACTTAAAGTTGTTAAGTTATTTCAAAGAAAGTAAACGAAGCCAAAGGAATTTTACAGTTCAAACTACTAAATTATACTAGTACACTTTTATGTTACCTTTCAATCCATAATTCTAGTTATTTAGTAGACAGTATTGTATTTAAACCAAATTATATCATTTAAATTTTCAAAATTTAAACATAGTTTTAAAAAAAATTATAAGGTATCGTTTTTGTGGTACTGGTTAATTTTGGAACACTCTGTATAATATGTAATTACACTTATATATAATAATAAATCTTACGTCATCTCCACGCTTTTGACGAGAACTACGGTTTAAGATTACTTCTTGATGGTTTGAAGTAATTTCATTAACAGATTTTTTCAATAGCATTTCTTTAATATTGTCATTTAGCAACACACTTCTATTTTCTATTTCCAGTTCTACTTGTGTTTTTAATAATTTGTAAGTATATAATCCAATTGCAATTTCCATTAGAAAAATAAATAATATAAAGAATGCAACACTGAAAGGGTAATTGGATGCTCGATGATTATTTTCCATTGCCACCATTTTTACTGTTTTTACACTCACGGTTACTGTATGAAAAACATAAAATTTTGTTAAGACAAATCATTTATTATAATTTAATGACGCCTAAATATATTTTATCTGCAGTTTTTTTTAATTAATATTAAGCAATAATTTGGATTATCTACACGCAATATAAATAAAAATAAGTTACAAACCAATGCCAAAGGTTTTAGATTAATAGTTATAACTTAAGCTATGTTATTAATTTCTGTAAGAAGATAAAAAGATGAGAATGATTAAGATTTTTTTCCATTTAAGAAAAACTATAGTTACTGTCTTAAGATATTTGCAAATGGAGTTTTAAATAATATTGCTCAAGATTAAACAGTTTTAACGTTGATGGATATTTATTATAAATGCTACTGAAATCCTGGTATAGATCAAAACATAAAAAATATTGTATTTATTGAAAGCTGAAATGCGTACAAGCTCACAGATATCTTTCAAAAATAAATTTTGTCGCTATTGAAAATTATGGTAATTTTTACTAGTACATGCTGGTTTAAAAACCATTTTAGGAAGAATAATCAACTTGGCTACGAGAAACATGAGAAACACCGTGTTTATATTATGCAGAAAACTCTTGAATAGTTTTTGAGAATCGCTATCGTATTATCGTATTATCGTATTAATTATTTAAAGTTGAAGAAAAAAACTGCTGACAAATAAGTAAATTCCAGACGATAAACACCTTATCAAATTTCTTCACTAGCAAATTATAATTTTTTTAAATAATTAACAAAACAACCTAATTTCGTTTTTTTGGTGGGCAATACTTTTTAATTTCAATATTCCACTCAATATTAGGGTTCAATTTCCACTGTTATTTCTTGGTTTTGATTGATATTGAATTACATTTAATTTAACGGAGTGCATCGATTTATTCAATTTCACTTAAAATTTTTACCATCCCATCGTAATCGTAATTAATTAGCTAATTAAATAGACCAATAGGATTTTAATTGGCATTGATTATGTTTATTCATACTTAATAATCAGTTGGCAATAATTTATGACCTTGACTATTTCAAATATTACTTAATTAATTTAGTATGCCTAAATTATTTTTATTTTACGCAGTCAAAATACCGCAAAGATTTATTTTGTAAAGGAAATGTTTATTTAAAATTGCAACGTAGTTAGAAAATCAACCAATACGTTCTTGTATTTAAATGATTTGAAATAAGTTCAAATGAGTATGTTCAAAATTGTCACGGAATCGCAGTGTAGTCGAAAACAAGTAAGTGACGTGAGAAAATAATTGGACAATAAAATAAAATGTAATAACGACTACTAGATAAAGGACAATTAATGAAGCATGGTTAAATAAAGGAATTAAATAAATAATTTAACAAAATTTATTAATATTAAGTTTTAGAAATGAAATAAAAGTTGTGTATAGTAAAATTTAAGAAAAAGGAAATGCATCTGTAAAGATACAATAATTATAAGGGTTGTAAATAATAAATAAATGAAAGTAAAAGATAAAAACAAAGGATAGCGTTTTCAAATAAATTAAATGGGCAGGAAATGAAAATCTCTGTCTTTTTTTCTGGTCTAGGCAAACTTGTCTACCAGCCTAATTACTTTGCTTGCTGAAGTAAATCTCATGTATCATTCAACTGAGTCGTTTTGATAAAATCATCATCTAGGACCAGCAACACCTTGTACTTTAACATAATTATGTAGCTATAGGTTAGAGAAATACAACCGACCTCGTAAATTGTTTTCTAATATACCGAGGTTTGTGCAATCGTATGCGCTGATATTATATTATGAATGTCCCCCAAGAACTACTTTTAGTCAATAGTTAAATAATTATGGATTCTAGCCACGATGCCAAATAACTGTAAATACTTCTAAATGTAATTGTGTAATCCAGTTTATCAGATTCTAATCGAACTAGCTTTCCCGCAAACGTTAAAAACAAATTCTTATATGAGGTTCAAGTTTAATTCGATTTGTTAAGATGTTATACAGGATTTATTGCCTAATTGCTTTTAGTTCGGATATAGGAAAAATTCCTTAAAAACATAGATTCATTCTGTAAGTTTGAATTTTATTACTGCCCTTTAAAAAATAGGAAAGAAACGAATTCGAATGGATTTGAAGATATTGCTTTTAGTGTTGATTATTATGCAGCCTTATTTGCATATCCAACTTGATTAAATTGTTCGATTATTTGAATTCGGCGAGAAAAACTTGTTAAAACCTCATTATACAGTTGTAATGGCAGCTATCAATAATACTTTGCTAGGCTAAACCAAATTGAAGAGTAGCCGTTTCAAAGGCGCTAAGTACCATATTCACTAAATTGAGTTATTGTTGAAGAATAATGCAAATTTTATAGAAAAAAACACTTTATTTCAATAAGTTAAAGATACATGTATGTTTTAACCAAAAAACAGATGGAGTACACAGATTTAAAAAGATATCAAAAACAACTAAATAAAAAGTCGAGATTTCCTTCAACGCGTTGCAAAAGGTCTTCGCAAGCAGAGACTTGATTCTGCTTTTGGTCGTCCGTCAAAACCTTCGGGACAAGTTTAGTGAAAACTTGCGCATCAACAAATTTTCAGTAATAATAGTGTGAATGGTCATCTTATCAATGCCAATACGATTTGAGATCATGCCCACACTTAACCACGGTCTGAATTCAGTACCTCACGCACACGTTGCACGTTGTCGTCGGTTCTTGACGTTGACGGCCGTCCAGAGCGGGGCTCGTCTTCACACTCTCCCACCCACTTTTGAAGAGCTTATGTCTCCATACCCCGTTTTCCCAGTTCAACACAGAATTTGATGGCGTAGCGCTGTTAGATCGTTTGCTGCATTTTGCGCTTGCACCGAGTAATTCGACAGGGATCCACTAAAAATACAATCTAGCCTGAACGAACACTCTCATGAGACTGGCGCCTGGGGTATGTTTAAGGTAAGACCTCCTCGATATCGAGCCTGTGCGGTGTGAGGGCGCTGCAACGTATAGCCACATCAGGAAAAAATTGTTCCCCAGACTCTTTATACAAACCTTGTATTAATTTATCTTGACATTCCAATTCAATTAATGTTTTTACATGCATAAGGATTTTTAATAAAATTTGCAATATACCGTAAGATAACGTATTTGAGGTTCGTTATGGCTTCTTTACTATTTATTTGTTAAGAAAATCGTATGAATGACTCACTATTTATAGGAGGTTTGCACTTGGTCCTCATCCGTTACAAAATTCTTTTGATTAATTAAAGTAATCGCGGGCGTAACTGTATATTTTTCTGTATTGCCTAATCGGGTGGGTTAGTGGCCCAATATTTTGTTCAAAGGACCATGGTTTCGACTGATATTATATTTAATAACTTGTTCGGTACTGAGGATTATTGTGTAAAAAATATGCACTACCATGTACATTAGTTATTTAAAGAATTTTAATTGGACAAGAATTTATTAAAGTCATGTAAAAAGCAAATTGTATAAAAGCATATAGGTTAAAATAAAAATCTAGTTGATTACACCTCGTATAATCCTTTTAGAAGATTTCCTAGAAATTATATTACAAATGTAGCTTTAGAAATAAGTATAAAACTTAATTAACAAAATTATTTCAATTTGCAAAGTAACAATTCTTACATCAGATATTTTAAAACATTGCCAATACACATAAATTCACGTACCAAAGACGAACGAAGGTTACAACTTGTTTGATAAAACAGCACAGAAATAGGCAGTCAGTCAATGTACATCGTAGCGTGATAAACTTGTTTGCAATTTAACTGTGAAAACTGAACGATTATAAAAACGCCATAGAAATACTGACGCCAGCCCAAGGTTAGAGTAACGATAATAGCTTCCCTATGGGAAATCGAGTGCAAATAGTAATAAAGCTTCAGCCGAGATAGTTCGCGAACAGAAAAGTTATCGTCGGAAGTGTTTTGTGTCTTCAATTTCAAATTTTTCTAAACTGTCCCTGTTAAAACTTTAAGAATTCACCGAGTCTGGACGCTGACCTAAAATTTACAAAGTATTTGGGATAATTAAGTCAATAAGAATTAGGTAGTACCATCTTTCTTCGGTATTCACCCGTTGGGTCATTAATTTAATTTGAAAAACAAGGAGACGGCTTCCGCTTTTAACAATCAAATGAGAATCACCTCGACTGTAAGTGATGTCTAAATTTCTTCACCGTTAAAACAAGCGGTCACGAGCGCTTTTGGCTTTACGCCACAACAACAGTACTGGAGGCCCCGAGCTCAGCGAAGTAGGGGGGATCCTAAGATTTACACCAGACCATTAGCGCTTTACTAGAAATCGGGGTATACGAAGAGAAAGAGGGAGCCACTACTCCGGATTGCCTCTCAAGATATGGAACGGTTTTCGGAATAGCTAGAAACAGTTCCCTAGACCATTTGTTAATTTGTCCCGGGGTTCCTTTTATTAAGACACCAAGTGTTAGTATAAATTTTGACCGCAGTCTTAATTAGTGCATATCTTCTGAAATTTAAAATATTCTTAATTAACTTATTTTACTGTCAAAATAAAAGTCTAATTAAATGACAAGACAACTATTGACAACGAAATAACGTTAACTAACGTACACACCCAAACAACAGTTACAGATAGGTTACAAAATAACTTCTCTGTCCATTAAATTTGGCCTTATTCGAGAGATGGAAGAAGGACTACGCAAATCTACTGACACTAAAATTATTGTAATCTATGTTTAGACACTGTCAACGCAAGTATGCGTCCACGATCTCCACAGAAGATATGTATTATTGATCTTCCGTCACACTGGAAGGTTTAAGTTCTTACGCCTTTCTGAGGTCAACGTAAGAAGCCAGAGAACAATAACAAAATAGGGTTGCCTTAGTTTGGGTTGTTGAATTACCCAAAATGGTCCTTTATGATGGCTTATGGGTTCCCGCACCTGCGGAACAACTTCACACGTTTAAAAAAACTGCTACAGCGTGAAACGCGCTGATCAATTCTCAGAGATATACCATTCCATCTCTTAGGTCGGATCTTCCAACATTTGACACTATGTTGAGTCCCTAAACACACCGAACGTTTTTCTTTTAACAAAGAGCCAACACACGACTGAATTTATTGACCTAACGACTCGACAAATGTGTACCCGCTTTTGAAATGTCACCTAACCCTATCAGACGTTCGGAAATTACGTTTCTCTGTTACACTTCTGAAATAATTAGATTCTGAATCGACACGGACGTGAAGCAAACGCGTCTATCGTGTTGTTTTTATCTGACTCCAAAAACCAACCAATTTATTTACTTTTTTCTCTAAAAATTCTATTTTTCCGTTTTTTTCAACAACAACCCCGTTTCTAAGAAACAAATCCACTGCGGCAACTTAAGGAAAACAGATTTTGTCCTTTATTAGCGCAACTCCACCAAAATCTGACAAAGAGCGTTATGCGATATTCCCGTATGTACAAACAATTGTTGCCAAAATTTAATATTTGATTAACATCACGTAATAAAGGGGCTTTGATTTCCTGATCTGTTCGTGGTACGAAATCAAAGAAATTATACGTAGGATATACATAATTTCTTTGCACGAAGCAAATGAATTTAGAGGCTTTTCTCATCAAATGTTTCAACGAACAGTCTTGTGCCTTAGAAATTTAAACTATTCATTTTAATTATTAACCCTTTTGTTGTATTAATTAACCAAACTATTAAGTTGTGTTAAATTAATTTGTTCAACGAAATAATCGCATACAGGGTACTCACTAAACGTACGTTTGCTTTTGTATATACAATATTTGTGCATTTGAATGTCGTTAGCGGAAGTAAGGTTCGTTTTCAAAGTAATCCTAAACCCTTTTGCCAGGCCAATTAGGGCCTTCCGACTTTGCCTCATTAATAAACACGAACCTCGGTTGTGCCGAACCAATGTAATGCTGTTGTTAGATCTTAAGAAATATTTTATTTATTATTGATTTTTAACTTGTTGTATGAATGTGATAAAGTGAACAATCAATTATATATCATGTTTTGTGCTCAACCAGTGTTTTTAGTTTAACAACATAAATTTTATCTATTACAATTATATCGTGTGCGTTTAATAAATTTAAATCTCATCCAGTAAATTATTATTCAAAGGAAAGTTATAAAGCATTTGTTTCGCCGTGAATTCAAAACTTATATAACGACCTAAAATTCTGTTGGTGTAATTATTAATCATATATAGGGTAGTCAATCCTGGTATCTGCCTTTAGACAATTCATCTCCAGCTGTTCGCACCCTAAACTTCCAGTGTAACGTTAAATTAAACTAAAAACCCTTACTAATGGTTTATATCCATTTTTAATATACAGGGCACATCAAAAGTATCATAGAATTGTCTAGTCAAAAGTAATTCTGGATCAGTAAAGTACAAAAAGGGGGCTTCACTCCCAATTGTGTAGTAAAGTTAGTACTCCACCATATACAGGAGCCGTCCTAATTAGTGAGCACCTTTAGTTTAGTATATCTTCTTTTTCAGTTTTTATCCCGTATCTGTAGTACCATTAGAGTGTTTGTCTCTACTTCAAAGGTAGGTCACTAATATCTTGACATACAAGGTGTTTCCACAAACATTACCTAGTAGCAGCATTGACTTGAGAACAGTGACACCCGTCTTTTACCGATTTGGTCTTGACCTAACAGTGTTTAGCCTCGCAAGTACCGATGAACCACGCCTCGCTCCACTGTACATTTGCCGGCCATGATTAAACACTCGTGATTTTATTTGCCGCATGTGTTATTTCAAGTTTACCCTGTGACATGTACATAAATAAAAATAAGCAAGTAAATGAATAAATAAGTTTATTTGTTTCTACATTAAATTAACTAAAATGAAATACAGTAAAACCTTCTACAATCGAAATAAAGCAAATTTTTGGATATGAACCAAAATACATATGAACAGTTGAAAGAGGAAATACTAGTGAGTAAATACTGTTAAATGTTATTAGATTTAAAAAAGTAAAAATACATGAACACGAAAACTACGTTCATAATTTCGTCATAAGAATGTCTGAAACGTTTGTCAGATGATCAGTTCGGGTATGCAGGGTTTTGAAAATTAGAGATTCGGATAAGGGCAGTTTTACTGCATAATTAAATAAAGCGAACTAGGAAAGAATTTAAATAAGAATTCCGATAAGAACAATTGTGCATTATAAATAAAACAGCTTTGAAAATAAAAAACATAGGGGTACCTAATGAATAACTTAAAATAGAATCCTAAATTTTAAGTCGAAAATAAAGGAAGAAACTTTAGCATCCTTTTTTTAATCGACTTTTTGTTTTCTATATTATCTCTTAGGTTAATAGGTAAATAAATAATAACCTTAAACTAAGTAGAGTTCATAACGATTTTCCAATTCTACCTACCTCAGGAAGACTAATATCGAATACATACCTATCAATAGATAATTTCATTTCCACTTAGTTTTTAGTTCCATAGGTAGTCTTGGTTCTTAGGTTTCTTATATGTTATAATGTTGCACTAGTAAACGATGCTTTTAACTTTAATTAGCTAAAATTAAGAAAAATGAAATTACAAATAAAAACCAATAATAATTGTTATGAGGGAATGTAAAACGTAAACTTAATTGAGACATCCTGTGCATAATATACTTTAAGTTGGAATATTTAGTATTAGATAAGAAAACGTGATTAAATAACAATTAGGTGAAATGAAAAATAAATATACTAATTAAAATTACATTTAGAAAAGTTTGTCATAATAATAAAGCATTAAAATACAAACCTGAAACGTAAATAAAGACTAGAACCGTCTACATTTGATATTGAAGGGCATTAGTAATTTTAATTTTATATTAGCAATATCATGTAAATAAGCTGAAAATATAAAAAATCAACCACACTTATTTGGTTGACACGGAGGCAGTTGATTCGATATAAATTATGGTCCGAACTGAGATTATATCGGTTTAGCTACAGGCAACAGATCAATTCCAATGTATCCTTTCTTCGTGAAAGAAGCTACATCCCCATCTGGCTTTTTCCCTTTTACTAACGGGCATCTGAGTACAGTCGCTAAATTCGTGTTCTTTCCTTAATTGCGGATTTAATTGAAATCAAAACGTTTAACACGAGTGGAAAATTTTACTGAATTAACGAAGATTCGAAACTAAGTAATACTTCTCTTCCAATCCAGTGTAAATTATAAAAACCATCTACCTAAAGATAGCTACTATCAACAGCATATTTGGAGCACATACGCATATGCATTAGAGTACGCTTAGTTAAAATAGACATGGTCAAATTAAATAATATATCATGTTAATTGCTGAAAAATAAATAAGATGACAGTCGAATTCGAAAAGCTATTATACATTGCAAAATTAAAATAACTAAATAGTTTAGGAAGCCCTAGAATATTTGCAGGTGTAGAAACAGTGTAGCAATTTATTTAGAAGCAAATGAAACATATATCTAGATAAATATTTGCATATAATAGAATTAAAAAAAATGTTTTCTTCGGTTTAGCCTTTTATTAATAAAACTTAGCAATAATACAGTGATTATTTATAATAGCGAAGCATCGGAGTCATTCTCACTGTATACTGGGTGTCCCATTTATCTTGAAACAACGAAATAGTTTAAAAAGTAAGGGTTGTACGAAAAAATGTCCCAAATAGAACCACACGAAAAAAAGTAGCACGTGATCGTGGCCTATCAGGGAAACGGTCAGAATAGAGGTTAACAGCTGCGTCGATATTTCTTCCAGACTCACCATAAATTAGAATTATTTCAACTTTCTCCTCTAAAGTTAATGGATCCATTATTTATTTG
>JAHWXV010439080.1:0-11404 GCA_024586415.1 Phrixothrix hirtus
GTGTGTGTGTGTGTGTGTGTGTGTGTGTGTGTGTGTGTGTGTGTGTGTGTGTGTGTGTGTGTGTGTGTGTGTGTGTGTGTGTGTGTGTATGTATTTATATCAGTTTATAATTTAATATTCAATGTTTAATATATTTTTATGAACTATTTTTACAGATAATAAACCATTGTATCATTTTTAGTAGGGCATTATCTCTGATATAGCAAAACACATTGCTTACTATATTGAGACGTACAAAAATCATTAGAGCTAGTTCTACAACCTAAATATAAAAATAATATATTCTTCATGAAATAAAAATAAACCTATTTTCTCTAGTTAGTGTAATCAACAATTTTACTACAATTTAGCTTTTAATTTTAAGCAAAACATAATTGCAATTAATATCTGAACGTGTATTAGGGAAGTCTGACATTATAAAATGATACTTGGTTTTAGTCGGATTAAGCGATATAGTTCATGTCTTAATACAGAAAAACGGTAATTACCTCTACTGAAAATTCTCCGTGTATGTAATATTTCTAGGATTTAACTATATTAGCATGTTCACCATGCACATCTAATTAGTAAATTTAATGACTATCTAATTTATATATCTCGTAATACAAATTACTAACTTGTTCTTTTTAAAAATAAATTAGCATGATACAAACGCTGCATATTTGATAAATCAGTATAATTTTCTTAAACGTATAGCACACGAAACAGTGATATAAATGTTCCTCATAGCACCAGAATTACACGAGAACCTGCCAGAAAATACAGTACTTATAATTTATTTTAAAATTCATTAAGCTTCAAGATGTTGGATAGTTACATGAATGTATGAACATAGTTTAACAAAGTTAGAAAGTTGATTCAATTTCAGTTCTGAATGAAATACTATGATACATGAAGTGCTCATCAACGAACTATTGGTGGTGTAATAATAATTTTAATTAAAAATTAATTACTTCTTTGCAGGATAATTTGTGCATTCTACTATGAAACAGGGAATTTATGTAAATTACGCAGGGATTGCCCTTTTGTAAAGCACTCGCGTTTTTAATTGAGTTGTGTCAGGACCATTAGTAAAAAATACACGATATTGAAGTCAATGGCACCACCCACAACCATTAATCATATAATGATTAAGATTTCTTCAACCTTGCAATTAATTACAATCTCTAGTTTTCTTTAGCCAATTACTTTTGCTGAAAAACGTTTTACGGCATTAAATTTATGCATTGTCAAAGTGGGTTTTGATTAAGAGTAATATCTTCGTACCACGTAACGCCTTTCCCGTTTAAAAAAATAAATAAAATTTGATATATTAGCAATTCTAAAATTTAATCATATCATATAGCATGTAATTTTTCAATTAATTTCGATTCTTTGTTTAATTTCAATTTATAACGGTAACAAGCATAAATATGCAAGCTAACGAGATTTTACGAGAATTATTAAAACTCGAGTAATAATTATCTTAAGGTAAACCAGAGTACATTAGAAATACATATAAATTCTTTCCCCGTTTAGATACCTTTCCAGTTCAATGCAATTGAGATCCTTTTTATATACACTGCTTGTGATTTTATCATTAAAATATGAATTCTTTTCAGTTTTTACAATCATTATTTTTCAATATACAATTACGTTAATTATATGAAATAACACAAAGATGAAAGAATATTTGTCCAGAATTTTGTGATGTATGTGACACTATTTAGAATTTGCAAAGTAAAAATTATATTAATTAACCTGCATCGGCCAAATAACAATCAAAAATTAAATATTTTTGCTAAAATGGCAAATGATAGTAATTTTTTTCCAATAACTAAATATGACGTAGGAGAATGGTTAAATATTTGAAACTCGGCTTTCTCGCTAATTCATGAGTAAAAGGGTTCAAGTACATATATTTCTTGCGCGGTTGTGATTAGATCGTAGCAAAATGCATTTCTCAGAACCTTAAGAAAAGCTAAAGGGACCACAAGTAAACGCTTTGGTGATGTTATTCTATTACGACTTAAGTAATAAAGATAACTAGGAATTCAGTTGCTTTTATTTTTAACACGCACAAACTTTAGTTTTCATCCAAATCAATATAAAGTATTTAAGACGTTTTAATTCTATGCAACATCGATTTTGTTTACTGTTTGCAAACGAGAATGATCTACTTTCTCAAGATTTGTGTTAAACAAACATAACAACATAACAATACACCAATACTTCCTATTTGTCTGAGAAGATTTGTGGTTATATTTTTATAAAACCATCCGGTTTTATGGGGGTCCCAATTAATTTTTATACTGTTGCAATCGAAGCGTGTCCACTTTCGTAATGTGATTCTGTGGAACTTACGCGCAGGTATATATCATTCCGGCACATTCTCGGGTTGTAAGTATCAATTGCAATTTCATTAATTACAATGAGTAAATTCGTTACTTTTCTTAAATTGTTGAAGAATATGAAGTACTTCAATGTGTTATTATTTATTTATGTTCAAACTTGATGAGTGTGAATTGATTTTTATATTGATTTCAACCTATAAATATCCGTACAGGTATATATTAAATCAAGTTTTCTTTTTAAGTTTCTAATGTTCCGTTTATCTTTTGCAGTTGAGTGTTTTTAGATTTCGATACAATTTTGTTGAAATTAATATTATTTAAAGAAATCTAAAGACGCCAAAATTTACGTATGGTATTCTACGGAAGGTTTGGGCTGATTTCGCCTGCAGGAAACTAATGACATTCAATAATGGCGTAGTAAATCAGGTAAGTGCTACAAACTGTAAATTTTAAATAATTAGACCTGTAGATAATTACATTATTAACAAGTAGAACAATATATAATTTCCCAAGGTTCATCGCCTTGTTATTTTACAAATATGATTCATCTAGGTATAAACAATAAGTTCTACGTTTAACCATATCCTACAGAGCCATTGAGGAACCCGCGTAATTAAATAAACCGTAACGTCACAAGGGTACATATTAGCGATTTCATACAGAAGCACATTATTGTTGGAAACAACTTAGTTTTCAAATTTGACAAAATGTCATGTGTCAGAGTAGCTCGAAAACTAAACGTTGTAGAAATACAAAACTTTATATTCCAGTTTACTACCTTGCTGGCTCTTCCTAGTAAGAATTTTGTGAAAATGGAGTGACCGAAAGTGCTGCGTTATTCTTTATTTTTAGGTATTTTGCGATTTTCTCGAAAACTGCTCTAACGATTTTTTTAAACTTACTACGTTTTTTACGCCTATAATCTCCTTATACTAGAACTAATCCGTTTCTCTGAGAAAATTCGTTCAAACAAGTTACGGAAAATCTTCACAATTAAGCAGTTTTTCGCGTGGCAAGTTAATTGGTTCGGATATCGTTATAATTATCGTTCTCAAAATAAACGTAAATAATAATCATTTATGGACACTATTTGCATATCTATACACGTACGATAGTCATGTGTTGTCTCACACCAGACCTTTTTGAGATGTTTTAAAACAATCGATTTTACTGTGCCATCTTCAAAAACCTCTAGCTCCCTTAGAAATCATTTGGTGTACGTTTGTCAGGAGGGTTTCTGGTTACTTGTACTTACTTATAAATATATAAAATATTTGGTCATGGCTTAATCACAGATTTCTGGGATCAAAATAAAGCGATTTAACTGAACTTACCTGTATTCAAAGTCGCCTCATTAAGACGTTACTGAACGCCAAAGTTCTTTGAAAAAACTATTGTTTCCCTTGTAAAAATATAATGCGTCTAACGATTTTCGTGATTTTTAGCATGATATTCCAGGTGGGTATAAGACATGATTTGACATAATTTTGGGCTTCGTTGATAAACTGAAAGGGAACGAAAAAGGATATGTCCCGTTTTAAATTCGGCAGTAATTTTTAATGCGGAAGCTGAGAGTTTCCATATTTCTTTTTCTCCAAAGGTATATATTTTAGGAAAATTTTTTGTATCTTGACAATTTTTGATATTTTTTACGGTTTATCCATAAAAACATAAAATCTGCATGCATATCCGCGGCATTTTTAACAACACACTTTTAATCTACTTAACCTTGATGAGAAACAATTAAGCAAACACAAACAGATAATTAGGGATAATTAAAAATACTCTTAATTTATAAAAATGTTCGAAATGACCCCCATTTTCTTGGATACAGAGGTCAACTCTACGCAAAAAGTTAAACTGAACTCTGCAACACTTCCACATTGTTCCTTATAGCTTGCACAGCATTTCGTATTCTAGTTCATAACTTATTCTCAGTAGTTACGGGCCTGGAATAAATCTTGCTTTTCAGTGCGCCCCACAAAATAGTGTCACAGATATTCAAGTCCGGTGAACGAGGCGGCCATTGTACAGATGCATTAGCTCCTCTGCTAATCCATTTATTGGGATATAGTTCATGAAGACAAGTTCGAAATGAGGGTCTGCTCCATCATGTAAGAACCACATATTAACTCGGAAATCCAATGACAAATCGTCCATTAAATCTGGTAGGGTATTTTATAAAAAATTCAAATATGCCACTCCATTTAAGGGAGCAAGCATAATGACTGAACCTATGATATAATTTCCAAATATTCCTGCACATACATTAACTCGGAGTTCATGTTGAAAATAACGTTGCCTGATAGCGTGCGGATTTTCATCCGCATAAACACGTTCATTGTGTACATTTATTATACCCTTCCTTGTAAAGCATGCTTCGTCGGTGAAGAGAATTTTGTTATGAAAATTGATATCTTCCGCACTCCTTTCACGGCTAATTTGACAAAATGTAAGACGTGCATCGGGGATCAATCGATAAAAGTTCTTGTACGCTTTGAGTATTATAAGGACGCAGGAGTTGCTCTTTAATAACTCTATGGACGACATCTTTGGAAACTTCTATTTGACGCGATAAACCACGCGTACTTGCGCATGGGTCTTCTTCTAATCGACACAAAATGTCTTCTTCTAGATCAAGGTTGCGAACAAAGCGAGGACGTCCTTGATCAGTGTTCAATGGTTTTAAACTCCCAGCTTCCCGAAGACGTCTCTCAATATTTGCGAATGTTTGATAATTAGGCAAATAACGATTTAGGAACCTTTTCTGATATACCCTAACGCTTTGCCGCAAATTTCCTTTACAAAAACCAAGCACCAGCAACATGTTAGTTTGTTCAGCGTAAGTGTATCTTGCAGCCATTGCCATCAACGAATATTGTAAATACACAACAAAATACCGCAATTGCCACGAACTTGAAATAAAAATAAGGGCTAATTATCAATAATCGTTAAACAAACTTAATTGTTTTGTACTTTTGACAAGCGCATACTCAATCGTTTCTCATCAAGGCTAAGTACATTAAAAGTCTGTTGTCAAAAAAGCCGCGAGTATGCATGCAGATTTTAATTTTTTGTGGATAAACCGTACCAAATATCAGAAATTTGCAAGATACAAAAAAGTTACTAAAGTATGTGCCTTTGTAGAAAAAAAATATGGAAGTTCTCGGCCTCCGAATTCAAAATTACTGTCGGATTTAAGACTGGACACATATCCTTTTTCGTATCATTTCAGTTTATCAATGAAGCCCAAAATTATGTCAAATAATGTGTTATACTCACCAGGAATATCATACCAAAAATCACGGAAATCGGTATACGCATTATATTCTTACAAGAGAAACAATATTTTTTTCAAAGAACTTTGACGCTCTGTAGCGGCTTAACGAGGCGACTTTGGATATCGGTAAGTTTGGTTGAATCGCCTTATTCAGATCTCAGGAATCTGTGGTTAAGCTATGACCAAACAGTTTAACATTTAGTACGTATACACCTCCAAATGTTAAATTAAGAGTTCATGTTCGCCTCCGATTTTACGAGTTCGCCTGCAATTTCGGAGCCGAACACGTTTTTAGTGTATTACATTGAATTTACGCGTTTTACATCTATATTAAACGAATGGCGAATTTTTACTAGGAGGCGAAATGGGCCTGTACACTTTTACTGATATAGATTATAGTTCACACTGCCTCTCATAGAGAGCGATGCTATTTTATACAAATATACAACGATTGCAGTTAAATATAGGGGTAGTGGTTACCTCCGAAAGCTTATAGTACCAGTTAACATCAAAGATTACGCAACATGTTTTGGAAATAAATGTAGTATGAACCTTATAGCTGTTTACGGCTTATAATGCATTATAAATTTACATGCTTATATAGAACTTATAAGCAAATACTAAAAAATTTGGAATTAAATACAATATGATTATATGTAGTTAGGATTAAAAAATTTAATAAATAATTGTTAACATTTTACGAAATGCATAATGTTCAAGAAATAAATCTAAATTAATCTAAGTTTCTAATTGGCAGACATCATTATCTTTTATGGGTATAATAAGGGAATAATTATTTAATGCAATCAATAGTGAAGCTGTAATTGTCTAATTCTGATATGACGTATACAACATTTATATTTGATGTATCTATGTACAGAGTTGGCCAAAAGTTTGGAATAAAATTCATATTATATTAATCTCTGATATAGTGGGAAAATCCAAAAACACGCAACCATGTTTTTTACTGTTACGTTTTTTTATGAAGCTTACAGGTATCTGCTGTTAGCCGCCCACCTTATAGATTCTCCAACATTTATTTTCAAAAAGCAACATGCACCTTATTAGGGTTCATTAGAAAACCTGAAAAAACTGCATTTAATGGTGCTATTGAAGATTTTTGCTAGAGATGATTAAAAAAGAAAAAAGAAAACTTTTCAAATTCAAATATTTTATCGAATAAATGCATTATGACAATTAATAAAAAACACATAAAACCTAAAAATTTTCAAAATTATAAGCAAATAATATTCAAAACTGCTTAAAATATTATATAGGTTTATTTTGGGTACGATAATTGCAACGGTCACCCATCCAAGTTACAGGACACGCATAACGCTGCTATTCTAGTACGAGCTCACGCAGGAAGCAACCTGAAACGGTTAAAGAAAGAAAAGAAGATAGGCGCTTGTAATTGAAACGCTGGTGTAAATCTGGACGTACAAGAGTGAAAACATCGTAGATTAATCCAGCGATAAATGCTAGACTTAAAATTACTTGTAGTTATCCGGCTTCGACGAATTTTTCCAGAGAAACTGAAAATATCACGTAATGGAGCATCACAGACATAAGAACCATAGTAAGTCTTAAAGAAATGTTAAAATCGTGTTCGTGAAATTGCAGAAAACTAAAAAATCCCAAAAATAGAGTATCACCTCCGCTCATTCGATTTTAACTAAATTCTTGCTGTTGCCTGTTAGAAAGATAGAAAATTTAAATATAAAGCATTTGTAACTTTTATGAGTTTCTAATTAATTGTGATATGTATTTATTTGATAAAATTGTTGACTTAAAAATTGAAAAATTTTGTTTATTTTCTATTCGTTGCAAACTAAAGACTATCATAGTACCATTGAATGCAATTCTTTTCAAGCTTTCAAGCGACCCCTAACAGGGCACATGTTGCCATTACAAAAAAGATTGCGTTTGATTGATTGGTAAAAGACTCCAAAAAGTACTATAATTGAAAACAGTATATTGGTACCTTATGTACATATTAAACGTGACAAAAACGAATAAAAGCTTTAAATATGCCAATCAGCACGCAAAGCAAAAATATGGATAACGCCTTCATCCTCATTGTTAACACCAGTAAAAGGGTTGTGCGTTCACAACGCCCTAATATAGTATCGAATCCACCCTTCTTCTGAAAAGTCATGGTGGTAGAAATGTACTCCTCTCTAGGAGAGTTCCTCATCACAATTGCTGGAACCATTCTGTGAATGGGTCAGATAATTTATTGAATGTTTTTTCACCAATTTTGTTATATTATTTTCACTAGTTTTCGTCTACTTCGTCGATGCATATCCAGATTCCGTTTAACGGCTTCATTTTTCTTATTTTTACTATTAAATTCTTCCATAATTTCTGCTTTGTATGGTGATTCGGCGTGGAAAGACAGCTATTTTAACAAATTTTCTTATCACGGCATAAAGCTGATTTCCTTTTGTTTATTTGATCAAATTTAGTGATAGGCAAAATAATCTGTGGGTTTGCAACGTTAAAGCTTGTATTAGCAGGCATTATAGCAGCTGCAGGTGTAGGTATTGAAGACATCTCTATATGCGTGCGTGTGTGAGTTGAGGAAGGCCGAATAATGTCATCTGCCGGAGGAGTATCTGAATATCAGTTGTTGTGAAAGCCAAGAAGTTATCTTCAGGAACCCTTTAATTGCTGTACTCGTTATTGCTGATTTAATGCATGCCTGACTGTACAATGAGCAGTCCGGTACAAGGTTACTACCTTCCTGTGATTTGTGCGCAACTACTTACAGACTTCGTTTTCGTAAAATTTGCTCAGCACCTTCATGAATGCAACATTGTGCGACTGTAATCAATGCGATGTGTGTGGGGGTAGATAGAGTATAGTTACTTCATCTTCTTTCGCGTGGCAACTAAGTTTAAGTTGTTTGTATGGGACTTTCATCAAGGATGAGAAGAAGTAGGCTATTCTTCGTCGCGCTGGCCGGTGAAAGTGACAAACTTTTTGAACCAGCAAAGAAAAAGCTTTTTAGTGATTAGCCCAGTTTCGTGTACTTCTACAATTACTTCAGGAGGAAGTCCAATTTGAAAACATTGTTGCATACGCTTCCTTGTCAAAATAAGCATGGATGGTACCTAACAGCCTGCTGCTGAGACACATTTTTCAGCAGTCACTCTTCCGCCTCTTTTCTGTTGACGTTACTGTCCCAACTTATCGACGTCCTTTTAAAGCTACTACCTTAGTATGGCCATTTGGGTTCACTATAAAGCTACTTTCATCAACATTGAAAATACTATCAGCGGTCAGTTCATACTTATTTACTTTGTTAATATGCATGTCGAAAAACTTTCCATCACAATCTTGTTAAAACCTATTGCACGAGTAACTAATGTTGCTTGAGATTCTCTCATGAGAAACATTAGATTCTGAGCCCTAGACACTTTGGCCCAGTCTCGAGAAATTTAGAAAATAACTTAATATATATATATATATATATATATATATATATATATATACAGGGTAACCCACAACGAGATTTCGTTAAAAGTATATGGACAATTAATAGGAGTTGAAATTTAAGACTTTCCAGATAAGGGTTTTATATCAGGCGGAATCGATATAAAATATTTTCGAATTTCAGATACTTCCGGTTATACCGGAAATGGACTTCTATTACAAATAGAACATAGTAATTTTTATTATTGATATGTATGCTTGAGCTAATTTTAAGGAGACTTTGTTGAAAACAATTTTCTCTATCATTAAGCGTTTTTGAAATATTTGAATTTATTTATAAAAATAAGTTTCTGTAGTGTTCCATAAGAAACCTAATTTCTAATACGTGCAATAACTTAAGTAAACAACATTTTATGTACTTATTTGTCGAACTATGATAAATCAAATATCTTAATTGAAATTTTACAAATTTATACAGGGTGTTCGAAAAAAATGACAAACTTTATTTTCAAAAAATTGCAAAAATCTCATTATTTTTAAGTAGCAACCTTTATATTTTTTAATTTTATTACATTTTACACTTAAAATTAGGGAAGTTAACACTTCCCTATACCTAAATACCATCATTTTGATGTTATTTTAAAAAATGCTTTAATTTACTTAAAATTGCATTTTATGAAATTTTATAGTACACTATGCGACTACTATAAACAAATGATAATAAAATAAAATTATCTATCAGTATTAAAATATATACCATTGCTATTTGAAGTTTTGAATCAGTTTTTAATAATAATACAAAAAAATGTCGCGAACTGGTTTTAATAATGAAAATTTCCTGAATTTAAAATTATTTATGGTGAATGCAATAGAATTGTTGACAGAACTTGCCGAATTTATGCAGAAAAGTGAACTAATCGTCCAAGACCTACCAAAAATATTTTAAAAAAATCTTTTAAAAAATTGCAAATCCTTTGGGTCTTTCTCATCAAAGAAGGCAAAAACAAAACATGTTACAGATAACGAAGATTTACAGATATCGACGTTAGCAACCTATACTGTACATCGTAGAAATTCTGTACAAGATGCAGAAACCGCACTGAATATATCAAAAAGCAGTGTGCATCGAATTTTACAAAAACAAGTGGCGTCCCTATAAATTTTATCCCATCCAGCATTTAAAAGAAACTGACTATGACAAACAAAGGCAATATTGTGAATGGTTCTTAAAGAATTCTCAAGAAGAGACAGACTTCACTAAAAATATTATTTGGACTCATTTTTGGTCTGCCAATAATCCTCATCATATTAGATAAAGGCAGTTCCAAGATTCTTGGAGTTTTAATGTCTTTTGTGCTATAAAAGCTGACAAAATCTTTGCATTATACGAGGGCAATCCAGAAACTAACAGACGTCTTGAAATAAAAAATTAACAAGGAAGGATAACAAAGTTTTATTATATACATTTAAAAGCGTACATCTTAGGCTATTTTTCAACATAATCTCCATTCAAATTTAGGCACTTATAACGTGGCACAAGTTTTTCGATTCCATGTTTGTAGAAATCTACCTCCTGAGATCGTAACCACTGGTTGACGCCGGCGTGAAGTTCGGCGTCACTGTCAAAGAGCTGCGTTGCGAGCCAGGTCTTCATCACAGGAAAGGGATGGTAGTCGCTTGGCGATTTTTTGATCGATTTTCATCAACAGGTATTTAGTCACAAGGCTAGGCCGGCCACTGCGATCCTCGTCGTGAACATCGGTGCGGCCATTTTTAAAGTCAATACACCACTGCCTCACTCTGCTTTTACTCATTATTCCATTCCCGTAAACTGCACAAAGTTGGGGATGAATTTCAATTGGTTTGATGTTTTTTGCGTACAAAAACCTAATCACTGAACGCACTTCACAAGTGGCGGGTTTTTTTATTGCAGCGCACATTTTAAAACGTTGTAGTAAGAAAAGTACGAGAAACAAAGACCGTTCGCTACCACAGCTTGATGAGTACTGAGCGTAGAAATACATTGACAACAAAATGGCGGCGCTAGCTCCACCCGAAAATTTTTTATTTCAAAACATCTGTTAGTTTCTGGATTGCCCTCGCACTTTTATGAAGATAATTTAAATAGCGAAAGATTTGTATACATATTAAGAAATGTTATAGGTGTTAGCTTGGGTGCTCTCCCGGAACACGAATCAAAAAGTGCTTGGTTTAAAATGGATGGTGCACCAGCATATAATCCTGGTGCTACATGAGAAGTGTTAGATGAACTCTTCAATGACCGCTGGATTGCAAATAATGGACCTTATAAATTTCCACCGAGGTCGCCTGATCTAACGCCTTTAGACTATTT
>JAHWXV010439132.1:0-11641 GCA_024586415.1 Phrixothrix hirtus
CAACTAACACTAAGTTATGTTTAGGGTCGAATACATCAAATAAATTATCCAATTTAAGTTACAGGAAAGTTATGACATCGTTACTAGACAATCAAAGACCTGCAAAAGCAACCAAATCCATAATGAAGGTTTAAAGCAAGAAAAGCGTAATCAATAACACCACAGATCTAATAAAGAAAAAACACCAGTAAGCCGGGAATCAAACCCACGGACCAAAAGCAAGCCCTTATAAAAGCGTTTAATTCTAAGAAGTATTCGTTAAAGTTGTAAAAATGTTAAAACTAATAAACCCAAAAGTGTAACTTATTAGAAGCGATTTAGCTCGATGATAACAATGGTTAAGTAACCTATAAATTTTTATTTCTCCGAAGAACCAGATCACCCACGTTAAACGAAACAGGACGTCGACGCAAGTTATCCACGCGAGCATAGCGTTCATATGCCTGACGTAAACGACGGTTAATATCATTGTAGAGAAGAGAAAAATTTTGAGATACAACTTTACATTTTCGATCAGGATCATACAATTCTTCATTATCAGTAGGAGGTTTACTATAAGAGTCACCGAATAAGATGTGGTCTCGACTGAACAAAGCAAAAAAAAGGTGTAGTACCAATTATCTCATGACGAGAAGTACGAACAGCACATCCAATCTTGAAGAGATTGCCAGCCCAAGTACGTTAGTTTTTAGAGAGATATGAGGAAAGCATCGTCTTAAGCACACGGTTAATTCGCTCAGCAGGATTAGCCTGAGGCCGATATTTAGCAGTAAGGAGAACTTTGGTTCGATATAGACGACATAGGTCTAAAAATCAGCAGGAGCCCTTTGTTCGACCTTGTGTCGTTGACAGACTTTTGACACTTACGTACGAATTTTGCAACATCGGGTTTCATCTTAGGCCACAAGTATTGTTGCATCAACCGATGGTACGTCTTGTAGATTCCTACATGAGCAGCAGTTGAAAAACTATGTTGTTCCTATAAAAGTGAAGAACGACAACCGCTAGGTACGACTACTTTCCAAAAAGTATGTGGAGTAAAACTCGAATATTTATGAGAAAAATGTTTATAGATGATGTCGTCTTCGACGCGCCATCTAGAAAACTTACGAGGATGAGCTAAAGTTTTGCACGTAATTCGGAATACCAACGATCGTTAGAGGTAGCAATAGACATTCGAGAAGAAGAAGAAGAAGTAATGTCAGCAAGTTGAGGAGAACGCGACAACGCATCTGGGATAAGATTGTCCTTTTCTTTCTGTATATGTTGTCAATATCGAATTGTTGTAATCGGACCGACCAACGAACCAACCTACCCACCTACCCGAAGGAGATTGCAGTTTATTTAACCAAAGTAGTGAGTAATTATCAGCCACCACAGTAAATCTAGCACGCTCAACATACGGACGAAATTTGTTAAAGGCCTAAAGAACAGCTAAGCATTTTTTCTCGGTAGCACTATATTTTCTTTCTGCCTTAGACAAAGATACACTAATATACGCGATGACCTTCTAACCAGTGGACTGTTGTTGAGTCAGAACAGCACCTAACCCAAAGTCCGAGGCATCGCTTTGAATGATGAACGGAACAGAAAAATCTGGGCACGAAAGTATAAGCGCGGAAACTAACCAGTTTTTAATATAAACAAAGAATTCCTCACGAGCAGTTGTCCACAGAAAGGCAGAATTCTTACGAGTTAAAGCTGAAAGAGGAGAAGTAATAGTAGAGAAATTAGGCATGAACCGACGATACCAACTCGCCATCCCGATGATCCGACGCACATAGCGTACTATTCGTGGAGATGGAAGAGAAAGAGTAGCTGACACCTATTCAGGATCAATGTGTAACCCACTAGAATCGACCTTGTACTCCAGGTACTTCAATTTCACACGACAAAAAGAGCATTTATATTGGCAAAGAGTAAGGCCAGCAGTATGTAGACGTGAAAGAACATTTTTCAATACTTGGAGATGTTTTTCAAAGGTTGGAGTTGAAATAAGAATATCATCGAGGTACGCAAAGCAATACGGTTCGAGATCAATACCAATAACCCGATTAATAAGACGTTGAAACGTAAATGGAGTATTGTGCAGGCTAAAAGTCATTCGCGTGGTCTGATACAATCCGTGGCCAGGCACGGTAAAAGCCGAAATAGGTTTGGATTCTGCCTTTAATGGAATTTGCCAGTAGGCAGATCTGATGTTTGAACTGGTGAAGAAAGAAGCATCTCGTAACCGATCTAAAATCTGAGACATATAAGGAAAAGGATAGGCACCTTTCTCAGTTATCTGGTTCACCTTTCGATGATCTACACAGAAGCGTTAGGAAATGTCCTTTTTCGAACTAAAACTATCGGCGATGACCAGGGACTACTAGACGGTTCCACTTCACCTAAACGTATCATCTCATCGAGTTCCCGATGTACTTGAATCTGCAAAGCAGGAGACAAAGGATGGTAGCGTTGTTTAATTAGTGGCGCTGTAGTTCTGATTTCATGTGCGATAAGGTTAGTATAAACAAGCTAGGTGGAAGACGCTACAGTTTCTGGAAAGGTATCCACGAGTAAAGTATTAAACTGAGCAGCCTGAGCAGAAGTGAGAGAAGACCTAGACTTGATGGAAGAAAGTTCCAGTCGAGGAGGACGACTGATACAGGTATAATTAAAACATCAAGAATTTTAACAATACCCTCTACACGAACAGATAGCGCAATCTCACCTAAGACATCGCATGTATCATCATTCGCAACAGAGCAGGTTGAGAAAGGAGCGCAGCGAAGAGCTAAGTTAAGATTTTGTAAAAGTTTCCTACTGGATTCCCCGATTATAGTTCTAGAAGCTCATGAGTTCAAGAGTCCCAAAACAGAGTGTCTAAAAATTGAAACATTTAAGTAAGGACGTTCGTAACCCAACGAATTTTCAACAGTAAAATTCAAGCGTAAACGAGAGTGTTGGTTAATCACAGACAATGTAGGCACCGAGCTAATAACACAAACAGGAGCACCCTCTCGTTCGAGTGTTCTTACACTTCGTTTTTTGAAATAGTTGAAGTAGATGAAGGATTATTTTGCTCGTGAGCAGATGGTCTACAGTTCGGATAGAAAGCACGCGTAACGCCAGCACGACCACATCCATAACAGTGTAACTGTTGAGATTGCGAGCACTGCAGAGAAAGATGTCCAATCTGACGATAACTCCAACACGTAATAGTAGTTAAACAGTGAGTAGGAGTAGGAGGCATAACAGCAGAAGGAGCATTACAAGTTTCTAAAGTAGTGGTAGGAGTATGTGAACGTTTGTAAGTAGATTTTATAGAAGTAGAAGGAGGTCTAGGATAGCTAACACTTTGACAAGTTACTTTCTTAGACGTAACAGTAAGAGTACCAGACGACTTGATTGATTGATAAGCCAATTCTGGAGCTAAAGTCAAAGAAGCAGAAGTGAGAGGAGAAAAAACGTCGATTGAAGCACGTGTTGCTTTTATCTTCCGACACAAGCGCTTCAAATCTTCTAGCGAACACACGTCAACTAAAGCCACTTGGTTCTGATTGTACGGCAAAATATTCTTCCGCACAATTCATAATTGTTCAGTTATAGACAGAGGAGAAGTAAGCCTACGGAAAAGATTAACCATGGACGCTAGATATACTCCAACACGTTCATTCTTCCCTTGAGTGCGACTTTTAATTTGTACCAAAAGCAGAGAATCATAATCATGGGGTTGAAATTCAGCAGTTAGTTTATCAACTAATTCTTCCCAAGAGGAAATCTTCCGACGAATGGACTTGAACCAAGTACTAGCCTCACCGGTAAACAAATCACTAGCGTAAGTCAAAATAGAATCTTGCGTAACATTTCGAGAAACGCAGAGTTCGTCAATCTGTTCCAGGAAAGCAGCTGTGGAAAGATCACGAGTATTTCTCGAGAATTTCAGTCCCTATTTATGCACAGGTACTGGTTTAAAAAGCGTTGACCTCGTGGAGCACCCATGAGGAGAAGAAATATTTATAGCAGCGGAGTGAGAAAAAACTAAGTCAATCTCTTCATCAGATTATGCTTCTAGAGGATCAACATAAGAAGTCCGAAACCTTGGTAGTAGAAGACACCTTAGTGTGAATTTCAGCAGATAAAACAACAAGTTGAGATAAGCAACGCGAACGTAGTTGTATTTGTTCCTCGGTCTCAACACGAGTACGATTAGTCCGACCAATAGTATGAGAAATTTTTGCTAAGAGTTTACGAAAATCTCCTGATTCTTTAGGCCCTGAAAATTTAATAATCAGTTCCAGAATTAGATCAATCTTAGACACAATAGCCACAGAACCTTGTTCAAAAGTAAAGGGATAAGGAGGCAAAACGAAGCTGGGGTCACCATCTAAGCTAAACAGTGAACGTAGAGTTTTCCTCATAACTTATACATAGTTCCGAATACCAACGATCGTTAGAGGTAGCAATAGACATTAGAGAAGAAGAAGAAGAAGAAGTAATGTCAGCAAGTTGAGGAGAACGCGACAACGCATCTGGGACAAAGTTTTCCTTCCATTTCTGTGGATGATGTCAAAATCGAATTATTGTAATCGAACCGACCAACGAGCCAACCTACCCGAAGGATATTGCAGTTTATTTAACCAAAGGAGTGAGTAATGATCAGCCACCACAGTAAATCTAGCACCCTCAACATACGGACGAAATTTGTTAATAGCCCAAAGAACACCTAAGCAGTTTTTCTCGGTAGCACTATATTTTCTTTCTGCCTTAGACAAAGACACACTAATATACGCGATGACCTTCTCACCAGTGAACTGTTGTTGAGTCAGAACAGAACCTAACCCAAAGTCAGAGGCATCGCTTTTAATGATGAACGGAAGGGAAAAATCTGGACACGAAGGTATAGGCGTCAAAACTAAGCAGTTCTTAATATGAACAAAGGCTTCCTCATAAGCAGTTGTCCACAAAAAGGCAGCATTCTTACGAGTTAAAGCTGAAAGAGGAGAAGTAATAGTAGAGAAATTAGGTATGAACCGACGATATCAACTCGCCATCCCGATGATCCCACGCACATCGCATACTATTCGTGGAGTTGGAACAGAAATAATAGCTGACACCTTTTCAGGATCAACGTGTAACCCACTAGAATCGACCATGTACACCAGGTACTTCAATTCCGCACGACAAAAAGAGCATTTATCTTGGCGAAGAGTAAGTCCGGCAGTACGTAGACATGAAAAAACCATTTTCAACACTTCGAGATGTTTTTCAAAGGTTGGAGTTGAAATAATAATATCATCGAGGTACACAATGCAAAAAGGTAGCAAGACAAATAGATTCGCACCAAAAAATTCACTATGAATATTACAATTCGAATGCGGTTTTTCAAATCGAGCATGTATCAAGATTAGATTACCCGCAAGCCAAATTCTTTGCAGGCGCGTATCGCTAAAACTTGAGGAAATAAAGCGAAGAGGACAGAGTAATATAAAAAGGAATCATTAATTAATTATAGGATAGCTATTCGAAGAAATGAATGGAAATTATAGTTAATTAAACTTATGCACATTAAAAGAAAACGTTCGCACATAGGCGTAGTAAACGGAAAGGCAATTAAGTTTTAAAATTAAATTTATAATTTGTTACGATGCGAAAAAAGGATCGTGACACTTTAAAGGACGGCTAGGTACACATGTACCCTTGCTATAACATGCTTTATACTATAGTGTTTCTTAGGTTGCGGATTTTTGAACGCTCGGAAATGTCTGCAAGGCATAAATCGCGAGCCAATTCATCAATGAATTGACGACGAAATTTTTTTTATTACTAGGATGAAACTCTTTCGAAATTAGCATGTACTTACGGGTTAAGTGAGTTGTTGACTTTGCAAAGTAACAACTGATAACACTCTATTTGTAATAACCTACCATACAAATGTAATGATTTAAGTTGATGTACATATGAACCCAAGTCGTCCAAATAGGGTGTGAACTATTGCCGTCCGTTAGGGTTAAACAGGCAGCAATGGTTAAATTATTATTGAAAAGGTAGGGACTAATTACATGTAAGCCAATCATTCTTTCTCATACATTAAGTAACCGTCTATATTGCCTGTCTACTGGACGAATAATTCTTAGGTTGATATCAAAATAGTAGTGGAAATTTTGTTGATTAACAAATTCATTTTTATGGAATATTGTCTCGTCAGAAATTGCTAAATGTAGGTGTTGTACACCTCTGCTTGTAGGATAACATTGGGCATAAATCCAGTTTGTCAAAACAAAACATTTCTCTCAGATTCACCTAATATCAAAACTATGTCAATAAGCTCTTCATTACTATAATTCATAATATATAACTAATAATAAATAAACAACAAGGTGAAACAAATGTCGCAACGCTATTAAAAGAACTGGATGCAATGTGTTATCGAAACATTCAAGTAGATAAATTTTTAGATCAGAGTAACAACACCGAGTCTGCGCAGTTCTAATTTTAAATAAACATACAAATATTTGCCCCAGTCTAGGCCAAAGTGTGCCGGCATCCAATACAGGTGTGCGTGCATCTAATAGAAATGCGCATACATTACCCGATGCATATTGCAACGTGTGAAACTTCAACAAGTTTCGCATGTTACACAAGTTTAAACTTGTTACCGATGTCAGATATTCCTGCTGTTGCTTGAATTTTTAACGAGATAGTCACATTTTGGGGCCGATTTAGTCTATAATTAATTATAATCGTAAGGTATTTTACGCATGCTGTACTTGAAGAAGGCATCAATTCAGTGTTTAGTGAAAAGATCATATTGATAGTTTTAGCATGATTTAAACATAACCTAGTTAGTTAAAGACCAGTTTTTAGCAAGAGATATATGGGTACTTTGTCCTCCGCTATAGTATTAGTTGGTGCATTAGTGCCGATTGCAGTATCGTCCGTATAAAGCGTGATATCATCATCACGTGGAGCCCAATACCGAACTCTATGGCACCCTATGTATAATATTTAAAGTGGCAGAAAGTGTGCTCTTGCACTTTATAGTTTACTGCCGATGAGTTAGGTGAGATATAATAAACGAAATGCTTTTACGGCTCAAATTATAAAAGTAAAGTTGTAGTAAAATTTCATGTGACGCGCAGTAGAATGCTTTATTGATGTCTAGGAATTACGTAGAATATGCGCTCTTGCTCTCAAAACTTTCCCGAAAATTATTAACAAGGATTGTAATAGTGTTTGTTATTGATAATTTTTTTCTAAACCCTTGATACGGGAAGAATATATTACTTTTTTGAAGTATTTTAAGATTTGCTTCAGTTAAAGATCTTGAAGCAATTTGGAGAGTGCTGGTAATAAAGGAATAGGCCTGTAGTTTTTAACATCTTTCGTATCATCCTTTCTAAACTGGGATACTTGTTACTAATTTAAAGTTCTCTGGAAAAAGAGGTTAATTTGTACAGAGATTAAATAATTTGGTAGTCGGGCTGACTAGAATACTATTAACCGATTTAATGACTGGAGCAGTTAGATCAAAAATATCTTGTGACTTGGAGTTCCTTAAATTGTGAAAAGCATCTCGAACTTCTATTAGCGATACTTCTCTAAAGGAAAATGTGTGCGTTAGGCTAAACATTGTACATTAGCTTAATTGGACCCCAATTAGAGATAAGTAATGCATTTATGCTCTTGTCAGTAACTGTAGAAAAGTAGTCATTAAGCTTGTCGGAGCATATTAATGTAGTATTGATTGAATTTTATGTCTAAACTTATTCATTATGTTCCACATTGCTTTACTATTACATTTATGATTTGTAATATATTTTTCATTGGTCTCTACTTTGGCCTTTTCTATTAGGAGTAATGTAGTACTCCTGTACTACAGGAGTTGGTCGGACTTGCATGCATCAGCTAAGAATGCAAGGGTTTGGCGCATATCGTGTAATTCACGAGTGAACCTGCCTTTGTAAACAGTTTTACTACTTATATTGCTACCTATATGTCTATGATGGTATTGATACGCTTTTTTGCCATTTGGTTAATATCGATGTTACTAGTTAGAAAGTTCCAATGCACTATTGCTAGGAGAAGGAAGAATATATTTCTACTTAGGTGGGATATGAGTTAAGCAATTTTTGTAACAGCTTGTTCATTTTGAATAAATCTGCGATGTTTAATATTTACTAAGGTGATCCGAGAGACCAGCGTTAAAGGGATAGGCAGACATTCATAGATTACTGAGTTTAGCAAAATATCCTTAATCTAAATGTACAAAAATGTGCTGGGTGTCCCGTTTAACAAATTACATGTTTAGTACATCTTGCTCTTTTAGGCCACCCTGTGTAATGGAAAATGTTCCGTTTTACCAACCCTTCAAGACTGAATTTAAGCGAAACCTCTAAATGCAATGGTTTAGGAATGGAAGACGGAAACTTGGCCAATCGCTCTAAAAAGTGTTCGTTTAACTTATACGCACTATGTATAAACTTGTATATAAGTATGTTTTTTATCTTCAGTTGGTCGGTATACCTTAATTAGTTCTTTACAAATAGCTGTTATCAACTGAGCGAGGCTATCTGTTTATTTACCTCCAGAGTAACTTCTAGGTAGAAGCAAATATATCAAAAATTTTGATTATGAAGCTTTGTTTTTGGTGATACCCGAAGCTTAATTGAGTTATTTGTTGCAGAAATTGTTACTTCAGTTATTCTCACATACTAATTTGTATGGTGATCTTGAATCTGTAACTGAATCACATCCTAAAGATAGCGGAAAGTAGGCTGGGTGTCTGTGGGTTTGACATTTTATATCTTTCAGTGGTTGTTATGACGACCCTCTTTTGTATTTCAACTTACTACTTATTTTAAATTAAATGTCTCTCGTACTTGATTTTCTAATACTCGTATTGCACGTTATTAAAGTTCGTTAAAATTCTCATGTTCGAGCAGTTGATCCTTTTACATTGTTTTGAAATTTAATTTATCATGATTTCTTATGAATGTCCCCACTTTAAATTTTATAACTTAATAAACTATAGAAAATGAGTTTTCTTATCGTAGACAATTTTCCTAAATCCATAGCTTGTCTATTGATACACATAACCTTATAAATTCTTATTTTCTAGATATTTTCGTAAAATAAAGTAATGTTAAAGATTATTCTATTTTTCTATGTTGAAGGCACGTCACTCCAATTTTTTTAAAAAATGAGACGCAGTCAATATAGTTAACACCCCGATAAGAAAGCGTAGCAGTTGCTTTACATAAGAAAAGCTTTTCTACTCGCAAAATTACAAAAATAATACAATATAGCTGGGCAAATATTGTGCGTTTGCTATGATGATTTTCGGAAAGCGGAACTGTGCACAGATAGAACAGGAGTAGATACGTTTTTATCGCTGTATTAGTACATATTCTAGTCTTCATATGATTTATGGCTATTTTCTACATTAAAATTTTAAACTTTTCAGGTGAAGCAATTTTCTTAGGAATCATGCTATATTATTCGTTTTGAATAAATTAAGTGATAACATAATCTATCGCAAATTAATAAAAAGGCGTTCGTCTCAGTTGGCAATTTATGATATGATAAATTGGTACTAGAAGCTCACAGTGGATTATATTGTTCCAGATAAAATCAGTATAATATGCATGGATATCAAGTTTGTCGTTGAAACACTTGTCCTGGCTATGTTTAATAATAATATATTGACTTGAATTAAAACTTTGGTTATTCAATGTGCAATAAATAGTAACTATTAATGACTTAATTTCGTGATTACATGTAGAAAATCATAAGGATTAATCCTTATATAAATAATTAAAAAAATTCTTAAATCAATTTTATAAAAGGTATATATTTCGATTTGCATTAATTACAGCCTGTAATTTTCTTATTTACAGCAGTTTCTACCAACATATGTTCGTTATTTTTATCTGATACACGCGAATGCTTGAAATCCTTATCTACCGATTACATGAATTAAAACAAATTATTTTGCCTGAATTACGCAACCATTTTATAAATAACTTAATTATTTTTAAAAACATCAAATTAGGCGTTTCAATTATCTTCTAAAGGGTAAACTAAGCTTAATTGTAATCTAAAGTTTTAATTTATTTTGATATCACAACTTCCAGACGTCAATGCGTTACTATTTTTAGGGTTGGTTAAGAAATAATATCTACCAAGTAAAGGTGAATAGACGAGAAACATTGATTCATATATAAAAACATTCCGGCGAGTAACGTGCTTTGTTTGCAAACGAGTGAGATGTTTCTGAAAAATCTCTTGCAAATAATATTTGTATTTAATTATTATGTCTGTAATTTCAAAACAAATACTAACTGAGCTGCAACTTTTAAGCGCTTTTATTATAAAATTAACGCTATACAGGGTGTCTCAAAAATAAGTGCATTATGGTAATAGCAGATATATTCTTAGTATGCACAACAGAAAACGTTTATAAACCTTATGTTTAAATTGCACAGTTTTCGAAATAATTGCAATTAAAGTTTTCAGTCCGCCCTTACTTTTAACTGATATACTGTATCGAACAATAGGTAATTGTCTTACTGCAAGTCTCTAGCAATAGGATGACGCATACGAATTCAGTCATCTCAGCTGAATATTAAATACCCATAAATGTAAAGAATCAGTTGTTAGTATTTAAAATAAAAGATTTAATTTTATTCCTTAAAATTTCTAGTCGATTATTAATTTTGTATGTTTACAATCTCTTTAAAATAAAAATGAGTTTTTACCTAATAGATATATACCATTTTTGGTACATTTGTATTATTGAAAAAGAAAACATTTTTTGAATAACTTTCACTTTTAAAAATGCTTTACTAAGTTTTAAGCCCCTTTATTACGATATTAAAGTTTACACAAAATTTATAAACAATCTTTGTACTAATTTAATGAAAGCTGATATTGCCGTATTTTTAAACGTAAATTGCATTTTGATAAACACCCTGCTACTATTAATGTTTGCAATCAATTGGGTTAATATAATTTAAATTTTATGTAAATAGTTCATCACGGTAGTAAATAAGTTTCATATATATTTGACGTAATTTGTATGCAGTAATACATATCTTTTATACAAATTAATGTGGATCAGACAGGCTTTAATTTTATACAGAATTAGCTAATTTAAAATACATGTCAATTTGAGATATTTAAGAAATAACTTTTTTAACATTAATTCATAAATAATTTATCATTAATAAGAGTTTTATATAAAAAACAAGTTTAGGCGAATTAAAATAAGAAGTTCAATTATTTTTTATTAAAACAGCTGACAGCGATGAATTCGACAAAATAGTAAATATAATATAATAGAAACAAAGTGATATTTATGTTTTTAGTCATGATTTACTGTAGTAGACAGACCCGTATTCATGTCAGATTTTGTGCAAAAATTTACGAAGAATTTTTTACGATTTAGATTAAAATTTTCTTTATAGATTAAATAATGCTCCTTTTTCGAGACATCCTACACCTATATCAATATAAATAATGAATAATGATTAATATTTTTGGTTAAAACTTGGTACATATTGCTATGCTTCCGCCCTTTCCGTTACAGCTATGATACCTATATTAACTGGTTACCTAGTAACGAGTTCAGCGGACTGCACGCAATCTGAAATAT
>JAHWXV010439156.1:0-10523 GCA_024586415.1 Phrixothrix hirtus
TATATATATATATATATATATATATATATATATATATATATATATATATTTCATTTCGAACCCTGACTTCAAGTTTCTCGATCAGAAAACTGTTTTTAGTTATCAGATTGGGTTAATTCTCTGTTGAATACTAATCAAGTCTTAGCTTTCTGAATGATAGCGAGGTGCAATTTAAAAATTCGTATCTTGATTTCGTCAAAAATTTCCATTCTTAAAATATTTATTGCAAATTTGGATAAATTTATTCATTTCTATGATTTAATTATTAACAATTAAGTATCGTTTAACATATTTTAATTTACTTACAATTTATTTTAAGGTAAAATTCTTGTATTTTTACCGTAATAGTTGAGTACCAATATTCCAACACGCTGAAAAATCTAACCATATTTATCTAAAATTGAAATCTTGACAATATCCTGGAAAATTCTATAGAATTTATTAATCGTTCTCGGTTGCCTTAATTGATTCAGATTCGTGATCAAGAATCGTCAACTTACGACTTCAAAATTATTCTAGAACGTATAACTCAAGTGCAACTCTTTATAAATTCGTCATTGCTAATTTTGTAATACCTTATATAGAATATGTGATTGCCAGCTAGTATGTGCTTGTATTTACAAATTGTTATGCTCATGGTTACTACATGTCAATGCTCTTACTTAATAGAAGTGAAATGTGGATCGACATTATTGAAAAAAGTATAATGACGCTCTTAATGATTCCCACTTAGTATGAAACAAACATTGTCAATGTACTCCCTAATTAAGTACTAATTATAAAGGACAAAGTAATTTATTTGCTCTTTAAGGAATATTCAATTATTTTGAACGGGTATATTGATTATCGATAAAACACAGATATAAAATATGCAGAGTGGATATTAAAATATATGGTGAAAAAGTTGAAAATTGCATAAAATATTATATAAAAGTACAAAATTGTGTAAAACTGTATAAAATAGTACAAATTTAAACTTCCGCCAAAGTATCCGTTAGACCTATATACACACAAAAGAAATCATGAGTTTAAGGGCACCCCTATATGCTAGCTTCCATAAAAATCAATTAATTTGTTACAAGCTACTAGTTAAACTAATATACGGTTTTATTAAAATTGGCAAACTAAATTTATAACACACAAACAGTTCCTTAAAACGTTCGATAGTTAAAGCAAAGGAAAACTCATTTGTTTCGGTTTCAAAGAATTATAGTAATTTTCCTGTAATTCCTTTGACTTTATAATAAAAACCAATCCGGAACCAATGCGCCCTTTTATCACTTGATATAACTCAAAACTTAAAGTTTAGCAACAATGAATTGTGCATACGGTAAGATCGCCTAACGCCCAGGTTTTCAAAGGTGAAATAACTGAATTCTCACTTGCAGGTGTAATGGTTTGCGTTTGGCTGTTAGAAGCGGAAGCCGTCCCATTTATTACATGATAAAATTAAAGACCCAACGGGTGGATACCGACGGGAGATGATACTGCCTTTTTCTTGTTAATAAAACTATCCTAAATGGATGGAAATTTCAATTCAGCAACTAAGCTGGATGAATTACTTCAAAGACTCAACAAGGACAGACTAAATTATCTAAAAGTATAAAACACACGGCACTTCCGAAATAAAAACCTTGTATATACTTTGGCTACTGATTAAAAACAAATTAACTGAATGCAATTTTTCCCACAAGAATCCCTTGCTTAAAAAATCGCCGGCCTTCAGAAGGTGTCTACGTTACAACACATTTGTTATTGCACCAATTGCCTCGATAATTATTATATTTGTTTCTGCATTTACCAGATACATTACTTACTTGAGCGCTTATCCTAGAGAATTTTTATGTAAGCACATGACCTATTCGTTACCCTTTAAACGCGCGTGAATAAAATGATACTACTTGTTATATCAGTGAAAGCTGACCTAAGCGTCTATAAAAATAAATAGGGTTCTATATTTGAGCTGTATTTCTAAAATATTTGATTTTATGCATTATACGAGGTGCATTAAAATAGTTAAATACATTAGTCAAATTATCCTATAGAAAAATGGTGTTTGAACTAATTTTAAATTAAGTCTGATTTTAATTAATTCTATAAGTGAATAATGTATGTAGTAATGCTTGCTGCTTCCCTAATGTATTAACTAACGTATATTACAACAAAAAAACCAGCGAGAGCTGACAATGTCAGAATAACCAAAAAGGTTTATTTTCTGAAACCCTGTTTATCAACGCTAATGGTATAGTAATGGCATAGTAAATACTTAATATTATTTCAAATACAATTTTCAAAGACAATTAAAAATTAATTTTTCCTACAATAGCTATAAAAAGTAGGCTTTTACGCTTTCTAATATCAAGGCAAAGTAACATGTTTCTTTCGTTAAGACATCATATCATATATGCCACGACTAAATGAGATTTAAAATTATATTCAACGCAGACGACGAAATTTATATTACGGTTACTAGCATGCATGGTAACAATTCCACAATTCATTTATTAATATTTTACACTAACTAATTATTGTTAAATAAAGTTAAATATTTCAAAATTGGGTGCAATAATGGGATTATAGAAAAAATCTAGGGTGTTATTCGAGCTCAAGGTGATATTGTCATTCTTGATGGCTTGACGCGCACCGTTGCATGTTAATGTAACGTTCTGCTTTCTTAATACACAAATAGCTGATATAAAATAAACCACTTGATTTTAATAAAGTAACTAATGTAAAATTAAATAAATTATTCACAGTTATTCTTTAAAATACGAAATACTGTTATAATACATTCTGCAACAAGTGTGGAGTAAGGCATATTCAGCGCAAGTGGAAATTTGTTGCGTGAGCCGTAGGTAAGTATGACGGATCTACATGCGCGGAATATGAAATTCCGCACGAATTGGAGACTATGCTTTTTCTACCACTACAAATCACTTTTTTACAATATCTTTGAAATCGTATAGTTTTCAACAAACTATGAAAACTTCAATAACAGTAATGAAACAATCACGAGAAACAATGAAAATTTAATTTTCAAAGTTGCCTGTATATTAGGTACAATAGTATGATGTATATGCATTTTATAAATGTCGATGTTATCGCAATTTTCTACATTAAAATACCATTCTTGATGTAAATCATTGTTTTTCATAATTTAATAAAATAATAGTTATTGTGTTTGTCACTAATTTATAAATCTAATTCTATTTTATTTTTTAATTGTTAAAAATTCTACTAGATGTCATTATCTGTGTTTATACCGCTTCTAGAGCAAAAATCTTCCCCGCAGTATTTTGGAATACTATGATTCCGTATTTGACAACTGAATAGGAGTACAGAAATTATATAGTAGTAGTAGTATATAGCTATTTGTGTAGCTTGAGACAACGAATTGACGCGCGACGCACAGCGGAACTTAACCAGCTGTCAAGAGTGACAATGCCACTTTGTGCTCGAATCTCTTCTAAAATCGCATTATTGCGACCAAATTGTCAGCCCTCGCTGGTACTTTCTGTTGTAATAATCGTTAATTGAAACATTAGAGTATAAGTGAGCATTACGACTTATATTATTTACTTATAGAATTTAATTAAAATCAGATTTAATATAAAATTTTGTTAAATCATCCTTTTTATCTAAAAAACAATTTGGCTTTTAAATTGAACTATTTTAATACACCTCGAATAATGCATAAAATTAAACACTTTAAAAGTCAACACGAATATAGAACTCGATCTATTTGTATAGATGCTTACGTCAGATTTGTGATTACAACCAGTAAGTAACATTGTATTCACGCTCATTTCTATGATAATGAATAGGTCATTTGTTTATATAAAAATTCCAGAGTATAGGGGCTCAAGTAAATAATGTATCTTGTAAATGCAGAAAGGAATGTGATATTTATCAGCACAATTAGAGCATTAACTAACGCGACAGGAATACAGACCAACGTTTCTAACAAGAAATTCTTGTGGGAAAGATTGTAGGCAATTGAGTAGTTCTGATTCAGCCATCGAAGTAAACAGAAGTTGAGTTTCGGAAGTGCCGTGTCTTTTCTTTAATTTTTGATAAGATAATCTGTCCTTATTGAATTTGTACCGTTGTCATCCAGCGTTGTTGCTGAATTTAAAGTGCCGCATTTGTATCAATTTGTATCAATAAGTCCAAGGCAGAAAAATTCTTCGTCAGTGACCACCGGTAGGGTCAAACTTATCAATAAATGAGGGAAACAGCGTCCGCTTCTAATAACTATCCGCAAACCATCTCACCTGTAAGTGAAAATTCGATTATTTCACCGTTAGAAACCAGAGTGCCATGCGATCTTACCGGTGTCTTAATTCTTCGCAGCAAAATTTGAGTTTTAAATAGTAACAAATATTAAAAGGGGCGTTGGTTCCTGATTTATTTCATTATCACCCCAAAGGAATTAAAGAAGGGTTTCTATAATTATTTGGAACCGAAGCAAACGAGTTTTTCCGTCGCATTAATTATCGAACGCTTTAATGAACCTTTTGTTTTTAATTATAAAATTTAGTCTAATAATTTTAATCGTACCTTAGTTTAATTAGTAATTTGCAACCAATAATTGGATTTTATGAATGCTAGTATACGTGGCACCCTCTTTTATTCTTGATTTGTCTTGTTTGTATATATTTGATGTTTATACCAATAATTGTCGTTAAAGTCATTAAGATTTGTTCTCTAATGGAATTTTTAAATCCACCTTTAATTTAGTTTCTATAAGTAAATACAAACCTCGGTTGTTTTGGCTAATGTAAAAGTTATTGTTCTAATTTTATTCAGAGAATAGTTATTTAGCTCCAAATTTGATTCCCATTTGTGTACCAGTGTAAATTGTGAATTTAAACAATATAGTATGTTTTGTACTCAACTAATCCTTTTATTTATTTTAAACATCATTTATTGCTTAATATTATCAACTAGTCAGTGTGCACCTGACAAATTTATTGGTTTCAGAATTTGTTATTTTGTAAAGTGTATGAGAAAACATTTGTTTCGAGTAAAATTTAAAACGTTAATTACAGTCTAAATTGCCTTCAGAATTTTTAAAATAACTCATGACAAGTGCAGCATATTTTGAACCTTGCGCCGCGTTGATTCAATTTGAAATTATCATAGACAATTTACTTCACTTTTTATATACAGGGTGTATCAATAGTCTCGATTCATCTTTTGTTTAATAATCGTTAGATAAAGATCTAGTTCAGTTATTCACAGGAAAGGAGGCTTCACTCCTGATTTTATACTTGCGATTCGCACTTCAGCTCATACGGAGCGATTTTAAATAAGTGAGAACTTTTAGCATTAGTAAATTTATTTTCAGTCTTAATCCAGTATCTGCAGTACCACTAGAGTCTATCTCCATTTTTAAGGTAGGTTACTAACATCTTGATATACAGGGTGTTTCACAAGCATTGCCTGATTGCAGTTTTGACTTGAGAACAGTGGGCCCACCTTTTCTGGATTTTGTCTTTATTCTACAGTGTTTAGCCTCGCAAGTACCCTTGAACCACGCCTCACTCTAGTGTAGCTTTGCCGGCCGTGGTTAAACACTCGTGATTTTTGCCGCATGCGTTATTGTCTGTTTAGCCTGTGACAATAGAAAAAGGTCAATAATTTATTTAATAACTAAAGAAAAATATTTTAATAAACCGAGTTTTCGGGACAAATTTACCACATTATTAAATTTAAAGAACTTTTGCTTAAAACAAATTAACAAATCTCTGTATGCCCCTAATCAGGTTTGAGACAAATTATCTCGGAATGAAATTAAAGAAATGATAAGCCATGTCTATCCAGACACGACAATAACAATTAATATTTACAATAAAACCCCCTTCAAAATTTAGAATTAAATGTAAATGACTTGAATGATTTTACTATTTCCAAATACATGGAAGATTTCATTAAAAAACTAGAAAACGAAACTTACAATAATCAATTTCTGGTAGGTGACATAGACAATCAGGGGGATAATGAAAGGACAGATGGCCAAACAGTCTATTCTAACCAAAACAGCTACATAATCTATATACTCATTAAAGATAGCGTTGCAAATTTTGCGGAAAATGGGATGACAATATTTGAATACAACCCGGCAAGTCCAGCAATTATAAATTTTCATGAATTTAAACAAATATTTATATTGCAATTTTCGAAATCAAATTATGACCAAGAAATCCTTAATTTCTAGAATGAACTAATCGTACCTAAAGTCAAATACGATATACATTTTGAAAGCCCATTATAGGAAAAATTAAGTCAAGCGTTACAAAAGTATTTTAAAAGTTCAGAAATAAGTCTAATTAAATGTACGTCAAAACTGATAGATATCACGGAAGAAGAAAAAGTCAATCACCTAATAGGAAACTGCCATGAATGAAAAATCAATCATAGAAGTATAGAAGAAACACACTAAAGTGAAACAAAGATATTACTGGCCAAATAAGCAAAAAACAATTCAAGCCTATATAAATAATTATGAAATTTTCCAGGTAACGAAATACGATAAGAAACCTGTTAATTTAATATTTAATATAACCCCCACAGCTACAAATTCAAGCCTTTTGAAATACTGCATGTACACAGTATAACTTTAAAAAATAGTAAATTTCTTACAATAACAGATTTATTTTTAAAATATGCACAATCTTATAATCTTAATAGCATACAAAGGATAGAGGTAGTCAACAAATGGGCAAAATATTTTTCACAGCACCCTATACTTGGGCAAATAGTCTCAGATAATAGATTCAAATTTAAAAATTCAGTAGCAAAAGAACTTTTAAAATTACGTAAAATAGAATTCCACCCAGAATCAAATGGACTTGTAGTAGGATTCCATTCCACTTTAATAGAACACGTACGATTATTTAATAACCAAGATTTATTCAAAAACGAATCCATAGAAATTAAAGTAAAGTATGTTCTTCTAGCATATAATACAATATGGCTATTAATTTACAGTACTGAAACGGTAGACCTATTTTTGTTTAAACCTCTAACAATTGACAGTGTTATTTGCTATAAACATTGACGTTTGGTTTTTGTTAGATGACTAATATGTTTGCAAGTTCATAAATAATGTTATCTACTGAAGAAAAAGTATTTTTAGTTGAACATTATTTTCGCTCATACGGTTGAGGCAGACAAAATGGTCCAAGCATTAAATTAGTTTGCGAACAGTTTTCGGAGAATTTCAATAAACGGGCACAAAGTAATGCTATTATATTGAACATTATAACCAAATTTAGAAAAACTGGAAATATGCCACACCAAGGAAATCGTAAAGCTGGACAAAAAAAACAGAGGATACCAATGAAAATCAAACACGTATTCAATAAAATTATGGACTCACGACGTCGTTGTCAACGGGGATCTGCTACAAAATTGCATCTGAACAGGAGGACTTTTCAGAAAATATTGAACAACTTAATGCCCGTCCATACGTTATGCAGACGACCCAACAATTGAGAATGGAGGTTATGCTGCAAGACTTGAATACTGTTCTAGAATCCTTGCCTTGGAATATAATAATCCCAGTTTCATCAGTAACATCTGGTATAGTGACGAATGTCATTTTCATTTGTCGGGTCAAGTAAATAGGCGTAGCAATAGATTTTCAGGTTTCCAAGAATCAGAAGATTCGTTGCATAGTGAAAAATTGACCGTCTGGTGCGCAGTTTCTGGAGGAGCAATGATTGGGCGTTACTTTATTGAGGAAAACGGACACCCAGCAACTGTTAATTAAGAGCGCTATATGACTCAAGTTCTCACACCGTTTGTAGATGACCTTCGGAGATTTGGCAGAGCAAGAAATTTACCTTGCCGTAGCCAGTTTTTTCAGCAAGACGGGACAACGTGCCACACAGCACAGGTCACAAAAACCTTTCTGCGGAATACGTTTGGAAACAAGGTGATTTCACGTTTCACCGATTTTTTTTCCATCTCCCGACTTAACATCATTAATGTATTTGTTTGGGGTATGCTAAAACTATGGGTTTTTCGAGATAACCCTCGGTTGACAATACAAGAGTTACAAGAGAAAATTACAGACGCGATACTACAGATTCAATAGTCCGTATTTTCAAATATAGCCACAAATATGCAAGAACGATACGAACTGTGCGTCCAACGTAATGGAGGATTTTTAGAAAATGTTATTCGTAAAGCTAAGACTTAAATGTTAATTTATTATTACACATTATTTTATGTGAAAAAGTTTGAAATGCTCAGTACTATAAATTAATAGCCATACTGTAATAATACAATTCATTTAGTAACTAAACTGAAACCAACAAAAATTATAGCAGGACACTTCGATCACCTTGTGAAATCGAAATAAATGAACATTAATTAATAATTCTATAGCCGATCATAAATATAAATAAAACTATTGTACAAAACTTAACGAAAGCATTCAGAAAAATAAAGAAAAAATAATTCCGAAACACAATGAAAGTCGAGAAAAAAGATCATTGCAAATCAGGGCAGTAGCACTAAAGATTTATACTTATGTAATATTAAGAGATCCACAAAGCAATTTCATAATTTTGAATTTCTTCCAGGATGTTCGAGAGATGTCAAGAATCGCCAATAATAGACATGATATTACATCTAGGAATGCTACCCATCAAATTAGGAAAAGCTAAACTTGAAAGAACCAAACATATGTTTATACATTATTATAGTTTAGAATCATTCGTGCAAAAGTTTAATAATTTAAATGTGCAACATGAAAACCTCAAGACGAATACGTCAATTAATACAGGATTTATTAAGAGAATTAAATAATCACGATAGAATTGTGAATTTCATAAAACTTAATGTAGAAACAAAATTTAATAATATTAATTTTCAAAAAAGTAGTAGTAGTAGAAATAAAAGAGGCCTGATAGACGGATTAGGATCAGTATTTAAATTTTTCACTCGAAACTTGACGCTAAAGATAAAAATAATGGAATTTCAGAACATTTACATAGTAATTACAACCAATTTGAAAAGCAAATACAGAATCAATATTTAGTTAATCAAGAAGTACGAGTAATTAGGAATTTCAATGAAACAATTGATAATATTAAACATGACGAGATAATACCAAGCCAAAAACCAAGTAACTTCATGTCGTAGTAAAAAGTATATTAAGTATTCAGCATGTACCATTTGCGAAGGAGTTATACAATGAATTAGTTGTTATAGTATACAATTCATTACTAAGTATTCTACAAGACGTAGAAAGCTCTATAACATTTTGTACATTAAGAACTCTTCGCCCGAGTATAATTAAACCCCAAGAATTATTTAAACAATTACAAATAATTCAACAACATTATAAAAATCAATTATCTTTCGAATTAAAGTGCGAAAATATAAGATTTTGAATCAATACTTAGAGTTAATTGTAAAATATGTTAGCCTTAAATTAGATAATTAACTTTAGAATAGATTATAATTTGTATTACTCAATTTACTCACTAATTATGAGTCAAAATATGTAATAAAAGTTCCAAACGTAAAATATTTATTAAAATTAAATGATGAAATAAAGTCTATAACTGACATGTACAACAAACAAAATATACTAATTTTCCACCCAAATAATAACCGCGCATGATGCGAATTGTGAAAAGGAAATCCTGAAGTCACAGGAATTTAGAAACTGTAAATATACAATATTAAACATAATAAATAATCATGTAGAAATAGTACCCGAAATTAATTAATACTTAATGGCCTTCGCAGAAGAAGGAAACCCCTATATAAATTGTCGAACTAAATAACAAATTAATTCACTCAAAGGTGTATACCTAATAAAGAAAAATAAATGTAAAGTAACATTTAATCAGCAGCAATTAAACTTTGAAGAAGTAAGTTATGGTAAACCAATATTAATGGAAGAAATCCAATTACAATTACGAGCATATCATACATTAAAATAGATCTGAAGACACTGCGCTGGAAGGAAATATTTTTGAACCCTATAGTTCAAAATTTATCAACCCGAGCACCGGAACAACAACAATATACATATTAATATTGTAGCAATGCAGTTTACTTCGTGAGAAGATATCGAAAAAAAACTCTTAGCTCCTAGAATACAGCCAGTCAAAACTCCGGAGGACGCTCAATAGCGTTCTTCTACGAACGAAAATGTCGGATAGAGATAGATTGTGAAATATGGAATGCTCTAACTCCCCCGCGGGGGGGATTTATAGATTTATGTCTAGTCGGTTGATAACCTGGGTGTTAAACTACTATCAACTTCAATAATTTATGGCAGATTTACAGGTTATAGTTGTATTGCTTAGGAGGTTCTCCAATGAAAAGTATGTTCCAGAGAATTTTTTACGATAACTTTTACTTATGGAAAATAATATATTTAAAAACCAGGTTAACATTGTAACGTGTACCTGAAATTGATGCCAAAATCTCCTTTCTGTTGGCCTTAATTAATTCTTTTTCATGTAAAAGGCGATTTTGTACAGTGTAATTTAAGC
>JAHWXV010439372.1:0-10563 GCA_024586415.1 Phrixothrix hirtus
AAGCCGCCACGGATTTTACAGTACAAAATGTCAAATTTTACGAATATGGCAATAACTTATTACACTAGCGACATCTAGTGATCATTTGTAACAACATAAAAGGCAACCCTCGTACTCTTTTGCCTTGAAATTGCCGGGAAACGGGGGGATTGGTGGTTACCAGTTATTTATAGAAACAAACATGGGTTTGTAGAAATCTGAAGTTGTGAATTGTTTTTACATTCGTAAACCAGGGGGTTTCAAAAGTTCTTTCTTATAACCGAGGTTTGTAATAACCTACAAAATTCTTATTTTTAAATTTTGATAACAAATGAATATGGGCATTTTATACGTTTGATTATGTTATTGATGTCCTATATAGAGGGTGTTCCCAAATTACAGCTAAAAGTCTTAGTATTTTTAAACGCACTTACAGTACGTAAGACAAAGTCGTGTGTTATCTCACCCTAGATTTGTTATAACACATTTATGTAGCTTAATGATTAAAATATATAATTTGGTTAAATATAAAGATATACACGGGTTGGTCTGGAAATATATTTTAGTAAGGGGCGTTGTTGCTGTAATGTAATAATTTATTGCGAGCGATAAAGAAAAATTTAATTTAAGAACAACTTTTGTTCACCATATTGTAATTAATTTATATGTTTAATATGATTTTATAATTGCGATATTAGATGTATCTAGTTATTTAGTTATGTATGTATGTATGTATCGCTTTACCAGCCCTATTTTTATTAAAGTAAATATTTTTCTAAAACTTCAAAAAAGTTCATGAATAAAATAAAGTTTTAATAAACTATCCTAAAACTTTTAAAGAATTTTTCATAAAATATTTTCATACTTTTTAAATGAGATACAAAACGTGATGAAGGAATTTAGTTTCTATATGCATGTTAAGTTGAATGTTCCTCATAACGTGGAAAATGGAAAAACACTACAAACAAGGAATAATTAAAATTTGCAATTAATTATAGAAAATAAAGAATACTTCGGTTTAGTTCATCTCTGACAAAGTTTTAATACTCCTTTAGTGTAAAGCCAAACCAATTAAGAATTTTAATAAAAAAGTTTGTAACAGTATCGAGTTACGCTATTGTATTTAAGGTCGAACAGGAATTATGCTAGATCAAACTTCTTCGTCCATTCTTTTCCCTCATTTTATTCTTTAAAAATTTAATCTACATATTGCTCTGCACAGAGCACTGTTTATGATACAAGCATCAAATAATACGTGATAAGATCACGAATTTCTGTTTTACCCTTTAACTTCTTAAATGTTAAATACTATTTAAAGCTGCATGCTCCCTTGTGCGTATTGTCTACAAAAAGAGAGAAACGTGCGTAAGTTTTGTAAAGCGAATCGAGCGATAGCATCAAAAATTTAGCATTCACTTCGCTTATTCATTATCGCCAACCGTCTCGATGTGATGAAACACTTTAATTTCCGACGAGGTTCGCTCCGAAACTAGGGCACATTAGCCCATTGTTCGCGCTGATTTAATAATCGCGAGATTTACTTTAAAAAGTGGAATAATATTTGTGTTATGGCCCCGGTAAATGGCTTGCCGTGTTCCGAATCGTAAAATTTGATGAATTGATATGGAATTTAATTATATCGAGTGAGTGAACCCACGTACCTTATGCCCACCATTCGCAAGCGACACGAGGAAGAAAAATGTACTAAAAAGTCGCAGTTTGCTTTGCTACTGATTACCTTACATCAAACAAAAATTGAGTTCATATATTTTCCGATTTTTTGCTATTGTCAGTTTTAGTTAATGATTTTCCGAAAATATAAAATAGAAATTATGATATAATTTACATTCGTACAAAATTACATCATTAAAATAACTAAATTTAGGTAATTTCATTAAAGTTTATGATATATCACCAAAGGACATTTCTAAAAACTTTGTTTGAAATCGTGAAAAATCGTGAAGTAGTTGGGTAAAAATGTCCTTCGCTAATAGTGGCCATATTAATAAAAGCCTGCTTATTATTTGCTTATTAAAGTTTTTCATAATGGCAAACAATCGAACATTTTTATAATGATTTAAATCATGTAAAATAGCAATTTAAATTATTAATACCTAAGCAACAAAGACAATGGAAATAATTGATTTTCAAGGATAAATAAAACCCTTCTGGCAAAAATGTGAATATATGAAAGGTAGTAATTAACTTGAACTTGTTTGTTAATTACATTGAACGAAACAATTGCGGTTTATTTTAGTATCATCAATATTTGGAAAAATTCATAAATCAATTTCGCTATATTTTTCGAGTCTTCTTTCATCTAAAAACTAGCGCTCATACAAGCCTTATTAATGTTGTGCAACAAATTTACAATAGCGAGCCTAAATCAGGCACAGGGGCATTTCGCCCCATTTCTAAATCTTAATCTTTAGGTATAAAAATAAAATATTTAAGCAATGGAACTCCACAAATTACGAACCTAATAGTTTTCCACCAGTTTTGATGTTACAACATAATAAGTTTTCCATTTTTGTCTAAGAAATTGGCTTAGGGAAAAAACAGAAAAACATTTTAAATTTATAAAATTGGAATAGCTACACAACTTTATACTAAATTCTAAAATTCGTTTTCATTGAACTTATTTCTTGTATCTTTAATTCTGTCCTTCTAGAATTTAATATTAAGTTTTATAAATAAATCAGGTGCACTTATGGGATATACTCTTTCTTCTATACTTGTTGATATTATTATAAATGCCATTATTATACATGTAATTGCTAATTGCAATGTTATTTGACTTCATATATCACTATGTTGATGGCATAATTTCTATACTACCTCCTGTTTCATTACTTATATTCTTAACCTTTTCAATTTCTTTTAGTTTTGAACATAGTAATACGAGGATCGTCCTGAAAGTAAAGAAAAAACAAAAGATACCATCACAAAATACAATAATACAACATCACAACACCATTTTTCGATGTAATCGTCGTAGCTGTCAAGGCACTTGTTGTGTCGTGTAACAAGTTTTTAGATACCGATGCGTGTATTCTTCAACCGCGATAGATCGGCGCCATAATTTTACTGCTTCTTTGAGGTCTTCGTTGTTGTCAAACTGTTTTCCGCCTAAAATTCCTTCAATTTCGGAAACAAACAGCAATCACTTAGTGCAGGGTCAGGGCTATAACGACAATGCCCGAAGATTTTCCACCTAAATCTTTGAAGTTCTTCCTGGTATGAGGTCGAGCATTGTCGTGGATCAAAATCACCTTTAACGACAACATTGCGCGCCGTTTATTTCGAATGGCGCTGAAGGCGTTTCAAACTTTCAACGCAGGCAGTTGAGTTTATTGTTTCACCTCTTGGCATGAACTCCAAGTGAATTAAACCCTTTCGGTCCCAAAAACCCGTTGCCATCAATTTTCTTGTTATCAAATTTGATTTTTCCTTTATAGATCTTGAGGGTGAGTTCGAGTGATGCCATTCCATAGGCTGACGCTCGGTTTCCGGCGTTTTGTAAGAAACCCAAGTTTCATCTCTCGTTACAATGCGACCGAAAATTTTGTCACCGTCGTTCTCGTATTGAGTCAAAAATTCAAGGGCTGCTCCCGTCCGTTTCGTTTTATGGACATTTGCCTATAAATTTCAATAGACCGAACATTTTGTGCATTCAGAAACCAAATGACACTACGCACTTCACATTTGGTGGATTTTTCTATTGGTAGATATAGCCATTTTGAATAATCACAAAACACACAAGCGTAGCTTCATCGCAACTAAACTCTGCTCATACTGAGGCGGGGACCTGAATTTCCTGTCTCATTCAATCGCTGTAATGGAGACCGGCGCCGCGTGTGATGCGCAAACGTTCTTTACTTTCTGAGCGATCGTCGTATTATTAGCTTTCGTGCTTCGTTAATTGTTAAAACACATTCTTGCCTTAAATTGAAATACTATAGTGAATCATTAAATTATAATGAATTTCTTAATTATCTTTCTAATTCTCGAAAACATTATAAAATCAACCTTATCAAAATTCTAAAAAGTAAAGCCCCAAAACTATCGCATTTAGACTTTATCTAAAACAACCTCAATATTCTAAAACACATTCTGGTGTAAATAATTATCGAATATCCTTAGTGGATAATATTTTATTTTCTTCTTCTTTTTTTCCCGTTTCTTACTTAAGTTTATCTATAACTGAATTCTATAGTGTGCAAATAAAGTGTCGCTGTTTGGAAGAAAAACTCGGACACGACAATTTTATTTTTTTCCTCCGGGTTGTACGGACGTTAATTATAATTTTTAGTTTGCTACTATGAGACCTAAGACGTCATCGATTTTTTTAATGGAACCCCCCTCATTTTTTGGCAAAAAATAAAAAGTAGATTTTTTCTGAGTTCGGCAATACCCAACATGTGGTATTTAAAATTACAAGTTTTAGAGATATGGAAGATTTGACAAAACAATTAAACTTGAAATTCTCGAAAACGAAAAAAAATAATTTATTTTAGGAACGATTAAAGCAATTCAAATTAGTTTAAATTGAGTAAATGTTAAAATTTCCACCCATTTGTTTCCTGGAAATGATAAAGTCGAAGTTGAAATTCTCTCATTTGTTGGTTGATATTTCTGCACTCTAACCTTATCATTTCCCTCAGTTCTTCAATATCTCGAGGTTTAAAGTGATACACAAATGATTTTAAATTTTTCCAAAGAAAAAATCAGGTTGAGTGAGTACAGGGGATCTAGCTGAACATTCATTGGACCACGTCTTCCTATCTATCTATTAGGAAAAACTTTATCTAGGTATTCTCTAACACAAAGTGAATAATGTGGTGGTACATCATCCTATTGATACCATAGGTAAATCTGGGTTCACGCTTTTTGGAAATAATATCGCTGGAGCAGCTACAAAAATCCAAATACATCTCATTTAATAAACCATTGAAAAACGAGAATTCAAAATATGACCCCTAGTAGAACCTACCCAAATATTCAATTTTGTGGATTCTATGTATTACTTTCTTCCATCCAGTGAGGATTTTCAATGGCCCAGGATCTAAATGTTTGCCTATAAAACGTGTCTTGCCCGCTAAAGGCCAGGTAGCTAAGAAAATCTGGTTGATTACTGAGTTTGTAATTCATCACTTCAAAAATTCAAGTCGATGATGACAATCATAATCGTTTAGTTCATGATCTGGCATCACTTTGTACGGATGATATTTTATTTTTTTTAAACATTAAAAACACTTTGATGATAAACGGTGTAGTTTATGGACATTCCTCTTGTTGATTTGTTCGAAATATCTCAATTTCTAATAAAATATCAAGTTTTATCTCACAATCCAGAAGAAGTCTACCTCTACGTTGAACATCATGAACGTTACCATATTCTTCAATGCTTTAAACAATTTTGCTGACACAACATTGAGCTATTGAACGGTCAGGATATTTTTTATGTAATCTAAAATTTTGTACATATCCAATTATCATTAATATATCAATCCTTTACCTTTCTGACAAACGCGCCATTGTAGATACAGAAAACGTTACTTAGAAATGTCACTAATTGAAAGTGTGTCTACAATGCTAATTTTAATAAAATGGTTTGAAATAGATAAGTGAGATTGGATATCACATTTACAAGTAAAAGTAATCAAATAACAAACATATGCACAAATTTTTACGCAATATATTTATTGTAAGTTCAATTATCATCCTTAACCTTGCACTCTTCATCGACTAAATCTACTAATTTTAAATACCACATGTGGAGTATTACTGAACTCAGAAGAAATCTACTTTTTATTTCTGCTAAAAACATTTCGATGACGTCATAGGTCCCAGAGTAGTAATTTTTTTTTATGGGATTGGGAAGTCTTCCTAAGACTAATAGGTTTAAGGTGTCTGGCGACCTAGATGTGTTACATTCACGCAGAACGTGCCTACTGACTAAAACCCTTCCCCCTTTCGTCGTGCTTCAGTACACGGGCTCCGGGTACCGCTTTCGCATTCTTCGTAGAGCCAGTGTTGTGCATTGCACCGCCATTTGTCTTGGTTGTTTCCTTCCCCACGCTTCTTGCTCCCGTGTTTTCATAACTTCTATGCAAAATTTTGAAATTGCCTTCCAATGCCGTTCTTGTTGGCGCGTTAGTATTACATTTTCAGGACTGAACTCAGTTCCCAGATTGGTGGTTAGGTTCTCTATAGCTATTTTCCAGCGTATACAGTTAAAAACCGCGTGCTTCTGATCATACTCTGCAGAACCATCACCGCATAAGTTATGGTCCTGTTTGTGATCTTTTTTCAGGTATCTACCGTTCTCACCATGTCCAGTAGTGCATTGCGTGAGATAGTATTTTACTTCGCCGTGTCCCCTATTTATCCAGCTGCGTAAGTCCGGAATCAAGCGGTGGGTCCACCATGTATTCGTATCCCACTCCTTCTGCCACTCTTCTACTACCTGAACAAAGTCCCTTTTCGACGCTCTGAACTTGGCTAATATATAGATGGACGGTAAGCCTGCAACTACCACAATTGCTTCAATAGGTACAGTGCAATGTCCACAGGATATCCTAATTGCCAGTTTCCTTGGTATTCTTATCAGTAGCGCCTTCGCGACGCCCCACTTGGTTATCGGGCTCCATATTTCCGCCGCGTACAATATAATAAAATTGACAGCGAGCGCTAGATCCCTCATTTTTGATGATCGAGATCTCCCATGGTTGGGTAGGATCCCCGTAAGTGCCCTCGCAGCATCTATTGCCTTTTCAGTCACTTTTCGAGTGATCAGTAAAGGTAATTGATTCCTCTGTCAATATTGACCCCTACGATCTTTATGTGCCTTTTTGCGATTATTTGTTGCCCTTGTATCTCCAAAACCACCTCGCCAAGCCTGCTTCTCCTTGTCGTTAGGGCTGCCCGGTTTTCTCCGGCACTAATTTAAGTCTCCTCTCCTTCATCTAGTTGCCTATTCTATTGCATGCAATCTACATGTGATCTATCGTGATGCCTAGCTCTCTTACCACCGCCACCACTGTTAAATCGTTCGAAAAGCCAACTACAGTAATTCCCGGGGGCATCTGGATTTTAACAACTTGGCTATACATGATGTTTCACAGCGTTGGCCCAAGAACAGGTCCTTGTGGAACCCCCGGGCTTACTTTAATCCCGCACTCACTTCCGTCTGGACGTATTGTATTTACGGATCCCGCTACCAGGCAGCTCTTAATGAGTTTTATAAGGTAGTCCGAGCCTCCCATCACCATTAATCCTGTGATAATGCGCGACCTCGAGTCCGAGTTAAAAGCGCTTTGCACGTCGAAAGATCTAGGAGGCATACGCGCTTCGTCCGCCATGTGCCCTATTCGCACTCTGTATCGTTGTCACAATCTCGCATAAAGCATTTATGGTCGATCTGCCCTTTCTAATTCCACATTGGCTACTAGAGAATTTTTCGTCTGTTTCTGCCCGTAGTTGTATGTTAATGACACGCTCTAAAGAGCTTTGCAGCTGAATCTAGAAGGCAGATGGGCCTATAGGTCCCATTCTTTATGGGGATGAGAACCAGGTTCGCTTGCTTCAATATTCCTGGAAATTTTCCTCAGTTTGGAAAGTTGTTGAATACTCCTAGCCACGCCTTGGGTTTATCCATGGCGTAGAGCTTTACAATTTCTGCGGGTATGCCGTCCGGTCTTGGTGCTTTATTTGTGCGGATTTCTCTTGCGGCTAAAGTCACTTCCTCGCTAGAAAATGCCTTGTAGTTAGTTGGGGGCTTTGCGCTACGTTCCTGGACTATATCTGGGTGTATCGGGAAAAGTGCCTTGATGGTTGCGTCGCAGTTATCATCGTTCCAGCCTATTTTTGAGTAGTAAACTAAAAAAAAGTAAAATTAACGTCCATACAATCTGGAGGAAAAAAATATAATTGACATGTCCGAGCTTTTCTTCCAAATAGCAGTAATAAAAGAAATATGAATATTATCCTTTATTTTATTTACACACTGTATACGTTTAACATGTCTTTACCATATACATCATATAAAATCATAAAACCAAAATTAAAAGTATTTTCCAATTTTGTGAGGTTAATATTGTCTAAATGAAAGTATTGGCCGGTATAAGGTTATTTAGTAATATTAAGCACCCTACTTCTAATTTATTTTGTAGCAATTTAATTTACAGACTTCAATGCTGTTACGACTAAGTTTATCATAATTAAGACTTTTGTTGTCGATAGTAAGCATTAATTATTCAATGGATAATTAGTATTTTCACTACTAATGAAATAGGTTACTAGGTAACGTTTTTTGAATGAACACAAAATTAAATTATAAATGTCAGATTGAAAAGACACATTTTACAAATTAGAAGAGGGAAATTAGACCAAAAAATGGCTGTGGTTCGAAATAATTAGAGAAAATCTGGAAATTGTTTTAGTACTAAATTGAATAATTCGAGTTTGCTCCAATTTCCTAGGTCTGCGTTAGCTGCAATCTCCAAAAACCGGCCACATTTTTGGACTTTTTCAGTTTTTCGTAAATAACTCGCAAAATACGCTTTCTATAAAAAAATTACTATTTATAAATTGTAGAGCATTAAATTCTGCGTCGATAGAGTACCTTAACTTCAAAAAACTCTGTTGAAAAAAGTGTTGAAAGGCTGTTTCGAAAAACCTTATTTTTTTATGTTTTGTTGAAATATTTCAACTTTCTTTAGTTTTCGTATAACTTGCAAAATACACTTCCTACAAAAAGAAATTTACTTTTACATATATTATAGAGTGTAAAATTCTGCATCCATTGAAAACCTATACTTCAGAAATTGATTGAAAATTAGTGCTAGAGAGTAAGGTCACTCTTTAAGGATGCAGACGCTCGCAGCTGTTCGATGCTTTATTGTTTTTGTGTCGACTTTCAATTTGAGATAAGCATTGTTCCTTGTCTCTGTGCGTGGTCTAGTTATTTATTTAAAGTCTTGGTGCGTGTTTAAGTGTAGCGTTCTTCAGGTTTAGTTGTGAAGCTGTGATGAATGAAGTAAAATGACGTCTTCGAAGTGTTTCATTTGTAACAAAAGTTTTTTGGAGGAAGAGAGTGTTATTGTGAAAGAACAGGGGAAAAAACTTTAATTGAAAGTAGCAAGAAAAGAAGAGATGGAAAACAGCCATTTACAAGGGGTGTTTCCTCAGTGAGGGTGCACGAGAAATGCCGAAAATCTTACAATAAGGAACATAATATAGTTGCAGCGCAAAAAGGTTCGTGTTCAGCAGTTTGACAGTCTCGCGTGGAAACGTTTGATTGCAATAATAAATGTGTGATATGTTCGGAAGATGCGTCTGCTGATTTCAAAAAAAGAGAAGTGAAAAAAGCTGCCTCCAAGCAAGATGCTGTACACGTAGTTGAAACACCAGGTTTCAAAGAGAGCTTTATTACAACTGCAACCACAAGAAATGATGAATGAGGCGAGGAAGTAGATTTACGAATTGAAGGGGTGCCTAACTTTGTTGCAGCTGAGGCTAGGTTTCACGGAAGTTGCTGCAAAATATATTTCAAACCTCTTCCAACAAAAAGCTATAATGGGCGACCTGAATATGATTAAGTAATAGCTGCTATAGAGTTCATATGGGACTTCATGGGGAAAAATGAAAAACAGTGCCAATTTACGCTCAGCGACTTTTGGAAGGCTACTCAGCATATATTCCTATGGAACAAACAATAAATATAGGTAACCAATGGACGCACAATTTTACACCCTACAACTATTATACATATAATAGTATATTAAAATAAAATCTGGTGTGAGACAACACAGCACTTTCTCTTACGCTCATAGATATGCCAATAGTGTCCACAAATGATTAGATTATTGTCTACGTTTATTTTGGAAACTATAATTGTAATGGCCACCCATCCAAGTTACTGGACACGCGAAAGGCTGCTTAACTCCGGAAATTTTCTCTGATAAATAGCTTTCACGCATTTTTCAAAAAAACTGTTAAGTTCACGTAAAGTGGAATTGAATACATAATAACTGTAGCACATTTAAAACTAAAAGTTATAGCTAGTTTCGAGAAAATCGCAAAAAACTTTAAAATCGCAAGAATAAAGTGGCACTTCCAGTCATTCGATTTTACTTAAATTCTTGACGTCTCATGTGCAAAAGATAAAAAACTTAAATATACAACTTCATTTATATATCATATTTAGTTTTTGAGTTATATTGTTCGCAATTAATACATTAAGTGCTTCCGGTTACTTAACTTTCGAAAATTCATTAGAGATACAGCTTGATTTATGTAAAACGGAATGAAGTAACCAAGAAATTTACTAAGTTTTAAAAAAATCGTTACGGCTGATTTCAAGAAAATCACGAAGAACGAAAATTAGAAAAATATTTGAAAATGACAGAAATAAAGTGGAACTTCCGGTTATTCGCTTTTAACCAAATTCTTCATTTGGCAAACCAATGTAGTTACGGCCACAAATATAAATTCTCATTCAGCTAGAACTTTTAGTTTCATAGTTATTTTATTTTAAGTTAACGGTGTAGGTACTTCCGGTTACTCAATTTACGGAAAAGT
>JAHWXV010439390.1:0-11227 GCA_024586415.1 Phrixothrix hirtus
TATATATATATATATATATATATATATATATATATATATATGTATGTATGTAATTGTCGCCAAAGCAATTAAAGTTTGTTATTTAAATGGATTTTAAGCCCATTTTCAATTTAGTTTTTATAGTAAACACGAACCTCGATTGCATTGGCTAATGTGAAAAATTATTGTTCCATATTTTTAGTAAGTAGTCAATTATCTTCGAATTTTAATCCCATTTGTGTATTAGTGAAGCATTGAATTTTAAACAATATAATGTGTCTTGTGCTCAACTGTTCTTTTATTTATTTCAAACACCATTTTGTCTAATAGTATAACTATTCAGTGAGCATCTAGCGAATTTAATTTTGATCCAAAATTTTGTTATTCTGCAAAGTAAATAAGAAAGCATTTGTTTCACGTAAAATCTAAAAGGTTAGTTACAGCCTAAATTGCCTTCAGCATTTTAGGTAATTTGATGTCAAGTACGGCATACTTTGAATCTTGTGCCGCGTTGAGCAAACTTGAAAATTTTTATAGTCAATCCATTTCATTTTTGATATACAGGGTGTATCAAAAGTCTGAGTTCATTGTTCGTGTCATTGCTGTTAAATAAAGATCTTGGTCAGTTATTCACCAGAAAAGGGGCTTCATCCCTGATTTTATAATAAAGTTAGCACTCCGCAACATACAGAGCGATCATAAATAAGTGAGCACTTTTAGCATTAATATATTCATTTCAGCTTTTGATCCCATATCTGCACTACCATTAGAATGTCTGTTTCCACTTTTAAGGTAGGTCACTAACATCGTAATAAACAGGGTGCTTCGCAAACATCGTCTGATAGTAGTTTCGACTTAAGAGCAGTGGCGCCTAACTTCGGCGGATTCTGTCTTCATTTTACAGTGTTTAGCCTCGCAAGTATCGACAAACCACGCCTCGCTCCACTGTAGCTTTGCCGGCCGTGGACAAACACTGGCGATTATTTGCCACATGCGTTATTGTCAGTTTAGCCTATGACATATTCTTGATTTATAGTTTTGATTTAGTTGCAACTAAATAGAATAGTAAGTTTTTGTGTTAAAATTACATAAGTTCTCCGTCTAAATGCATTTTACGTTCATCTGGAACCTTTTGCTAAATAAAGTCATTAGTCAAAGCTGTTAGAGCTTTGTCCCGTTCTTCTATAAAGCAAATTGTAATATTTATACAATTCAAAGTTTACATTTGAGCTTAAATAATTTTGTCAACTCATTTCTTTCGTTTTCTGTTTTGATATAACATTATACTGAAGAGCCAGACAGATGTATATACAGGTTATCTGACACCACATGTAAAGACCTTCAATATTGTATTCTGAACTAGGAAACGTATTTGTAACCTTCCTCTACTACAGTGTTATTGTTTAACCTTAACGCTATAGGGGGTTGAGAATACGGCCTAGTTGTATTCCTCGATTTATTTCACTGATTGGGTAGAATAAAGCAATCTATCAAAGGAGAGTCTTTATTATAGACTTAATTATTAGAATAAAAAATAATAAAACTGGTAGACTAAAATATTAAACACGTTAGGTAAATCTAGAATACAAAAGTTTGTATCGTTTTCTCAATTGCTTAGTAAATTTTGGTAACCAATTTATATAGATAGTAACTATACCTTTCACCTTAGCTTCTAGTCCACGTTCATATAATTCATCACTTTAGCATTTCTTCTTCTTGACTCAGAAAAATAAATGGCACAAATTGTTACCTCGTGCTCCCCTCTAAATGAACAATCACATCTCGCGCAGTTGGAATTTCCTTTTTCTATCCCGTGAAGGTTCACAGTGGTCACATTTGCATCTTTTCCCTGATGTCTTCTTATTAGAAACTACCAGCAGCAAATTTCTTTCCTAACAATTGACCAATCGTATCACGTAGACTTTTAGCAATATGCTTGTTCTGGAATCTTCTTTCCATTAAAGGCATCGTTACAGCGAAGGCGAGATTTGTTAAAAATTTGGAGCAAATATCGTTGGAATAGGACTCTTTGTTAGCGTTCCACTTAAAAGTCGAAAGCGCTGATTGCTGCTATATCCAATACCCCGGAAAAATATCGCATAGGCTAAGGTCTTGTTTTTCGAGAAACTATATAAGCATAACATAATTTATTGATCACACCTACACCACCTTTCGTCACGTTGTAGAATTCGGTTATTTCTGGTATGTTAGTAGTTGTCTCATTTACTTCCCCTGAAAATGCAACGAAGAGATGCGTAATACTTACTGGTTATTCTTTGGCGTGAAGGATAGCACCATTCAATCATCCTGGTATAAGAAATTCTATGAACTTTCAAATATGTAAAAGAAGAACAGAAATACATTTGGAATCATTTGTAAGTTACAAATAACTATGTTATATCATATTTCAACATTTTTAAAAAATTGTAGGAATTAGGCTTTTATCTGTTAAAGTTTTGACAGAACGATTTTTTAGCAACACACAATTTACTTTAAATTTGTGTACTTTTGAGCAGTGTGATCAAATGTTGAAATTGAATTTTATATTTTTTAGTAAAAACAACAACATCGCGCAATGAATTTTAATATTATAGACGCGGATTAGATAACAATAAAAAATTAAGAAGTTTTGATAAGAAATGGTAAAAACAAACTTGGGTGCTGAAGAATAGTCCTAATGTATTTATAGACCTACTAACTAAGTTTATTTTCAGAGAACTAGCGAAACCGCGCTGAAATTGATAAATATCCTTTGTAAATAACAGCATCCTTTACCTACATAAATACTACGGTGGGTCAGATATGACTTGTACCGTCTTTACTACAGTGGGTCGAATCCGACTCCTACAGATAATAAACAAGCATAGGAGAAAATTATCACATACCTGGAAGCTGTAGATATGCGGACGTCTTCCAGTCAACTGTCAGCTAGGTTAGATGAAACTACCAGCATAGGAGGAGTAGGGGTGGAGATATAAACTTTCACGCGTGTCGGAGATGACCCAATCGTAGGAGAAGAAGGGTAATATTTTGCGAACTTTAAATATTTTATAACCATTTGCTTTTGAACACTAATTATTTGTGAAGCGCCTGTCTTTTCCTTAAATTTATTAATAAATTGTTTATTATTAGGTTTCAATAGTACATGATTCTTATTATTCCTTGATACCTAAATTTCTCTTTCAGCTTAATTATTTTGTAAATTAGATTACCAGATGTAATCGAAAAATTGCTTGACACAACTTATAACTCAAAAGTTTCATGTGAATCCTTAAATTCGTACTCTCGATTTCATTATTACTATTGCGTTGTAACGTGCTCGGATTTAAGCTTTAAAACTTATAACGGGGACGTTTGACTAGTGTTACGAATACTTCGGGGTTAGCTCTTAAGTCGAGGTTTGGGCTAGGACGGTACGTTGGATTCTGCGGAATTGATCTCAAACTAACTTAAATTATGAACATGATAAAATTATTTACAAGGTTGCTTCCCTGTGTAAATCTGAGCTTATAAACTCTACTGTTTTACGGTATTTAACCAGGTATAATTTTATACACTCTGTATATACATTTGTGTCATGACTCTTGTTGTAATTAGCTCAATCAACACTTTATGATTTTAGTTAAGTTGTAGCTCTTAAGTTTTGTGCACTTTTCTATTTCTTTCAGGGTTAGGTGTATACCTTTTAAAATGTTACTTTAATTTGTATTTAAATTATGCAGCACTGGAAATGTACTTTATTTTAATTTAGACTATTTACAATTAGTTTAAACTCAGGAAAATTTCATACATGTTATTTTCAGCTGTATTTCACTTTGGCATTTATTTATCCTTGCAGTTGCAACTATTTACATGAACTGTGGTTATATTATCTCTGTAATATAATCCTTTATTAATTGTTTGTATAACTAAACCCTCAGAAATAAGACTTTATAACAGAAAAATCATTTATTAAACATAATAAAGCAAGTTCTACAATGTCTTAGTTTTATTATAGGTACGAACCAGATTAAGTTAGAAGTCGGCCGCTTCTCTTTTAACAACTGAACGTAGACGTCGTGACAATGCACTATTTTTATGCTATTATTAGCAATCGGTATAATTGGTTCACACCCCTCTAATCTACAAAATGGCGTTTACCAGTGGTTATCGTGCAGTGTTGAGTTTTAACTTAGGTAATTATCATTTGGTGTCAAATTATTTATAACTGACCTACGATTAATTAGCGGATCTTGGCCCGATATCCACCTAAGGGTTTCTGACAGCACGTGACGGAAGAGATCTTTCCGGTGGGTGACCTTTTCACAGCTGTACGGATGGGATACGAAGTGTATTCCACACCTCGGCGAGTGCTATTATGTATAATTCTTGACCAAACGAAAATTGTGTTTTATTCATTAATTGAATTCAAAAATTAGAAATTCAAGTAAACACACTTTGCCATTTATTTTAACTAAATGCAGGGAATCGCTTACAGAGCGTTCCGTTTCTTTCAATTTTGAAATGGCACGGCCTGTATGTAAATGTACATTTATTGTGAAATTTAATTTGAGTTATGAACCGTAACAAAAATATATTTCGGTTTAGTGTGGCAATTTTAATATTTACTTTGCAAAGGATTAAAGCACCTCTCTGCTATGGGGTGAATTCTCCCTTGTAATTCTCGATGAATTATTTGAATTCTAGGGCGAGATGTTCTACCTACAAAGGCAGTGAACGTTCTCTTTTCGGTAAGTTTCATTTGCATTGCTTGGGGCATTTTTTCCAGAAAGTATGATTCTGTGATTTTCACTTTTTAATGTTACATGGTTGTTTTCTAGCTATTCTGCTGCTTTTGAACAAACTTTTGTTTTCACGGTGCCGATATTGGCCGAAACTCCATCATTCAAATTTTCATTGTCTCGGATTTCTGGTGAAGTGGATGCCTACGGCTGCCAAAGGCGTAGGATACCTTTGAGATGCTGCTTTACGAGGTTAAGTTTCTTGGCATATAGCGCCCAACCATTGCTGCCAATTATTTGTCTGTCTGTGCTGTGCGGAGGGCTGATCGCAATCATTCTGAGAGAACTTCACTGCTCTCGGTTGCTCTGACCGTTTACGGTCGACCTGCATCTGCAATCACGGGATATTATGACGTATGGTTTTCCACACTATGGATAGTAAATTCTGGTCTCTCATAGCAGCGATCTCGTCGATGGCCTCGGTTGTCACAACAGAAACATACATCGTTACGGTTGTATTGAGTAGGTGAGTCTATATGCTTAACTTGTATTTTATTTCCAATGGGTTTGTTTCTAGGAGGTTCCACGGCAACTGTCACTTGTTTTTCCTTTCTAGTATTGTATGCTGTCTCTGTTATGTAGGCATGGTTTACAATTGGAGGTGCCTTGAACGTTTTTGTTTGAGACATTAGCGTCTCGTACTCTTTACGCATTGTAATCAGTTCCAATAAACTGTTACGATCCCTACGTTTCACGTAAGTTTTATAATCGGGCCTTAAATTCCAGTAAATACGTTCTAACGCACTATTAGCATCGATTTTGCCATGACGACGTATCAAAATCTGTATTGCGGTTATGTATTCCTTGATACCGTCGGTTTGACCCTGAGTGCGGAGTCTAATCTCCTGTTCAAGCCTGAAAAAATACCTGTTGGGGACATAAAATGTTTTAAAATCACGTACAAAGTCTTTACAAATCTCCCGTTATGACTTGTTTCTATAGGAAAGCAAAACTTTAGTTGTTAAGTGCTTTGGCAGCGCGGTTAATAATTTTACATCTGTTACTTCATAGCAGTCTTTTAATTCTTCGACGCGCTCTAAGAAGGACATGGCATCCGAGTGGCCATAGAATTTTAAATTCCATTTGCGTAGGGTGTTGAAAACCAAACCACGGGAAGAAAAGTATAATGATTATTTATGATCTTCCATCATAGATTAATCTATGCTCGTATCTGAAGCTTACGGGTCGGTAATTTTCAATAAAACTTATTCCTAAAACAAAATAAAAATTCATTTACAAGTAATCTTACCCTTGGGCGCGACAATCAAAGGATTGCAAGTGTTTCTGGTACCAACTGCCTGTAGATGTTCTCGATCCTATTAGATATATACCAAAACTATAATTGCATCCAATCGAAAGGTCTCTGGGGTGAGCAAGTTCCTGGACGTTGCGTCAAATTATACATGTGTACGTCCGGAATGCTCAATAGACCCTGTATTCAGCGAGGTTCTTGCTCGTTGCGCCAAAAATGTAACGGTAATTAAAAGTAAATCAATAAATAAATAAACATGATAATCGATGAAAAGCTCGGTAACTATATAAGTAATAATTAAATGAAATACATACAGGATGTTCTGTTAGTATCGGATTAAGGAAATGATTCTGAGTAATTTAAATATATACAATTAATGTAGCTACACCATAAATAAGCATCAAGTTTACCCTAAAAATTTACTAAACTAAATACGTACAAGGGAAACTTGCGGCTATGGTGTAGGTTCATTACAGCGTGTTACTTGCGTATATTTCGCCTTTAGCATATACAGGGTGCACTGTAAATGTCTATTTTCTTTTACACTTCTTGCTCTGCAAGATATTTGTAAACATAAAGGCGTGACGCTCCAAAGCATTACTTTCCCATTTCTACGATTTTATCTAGATAATTAATTTATTCACCTTAGGATAATTCAACGGTTCATCACCCTCTCTCCAAAGAAGCTGTTTTAGTCGGACATCCCTTTGTTTGTGCTATTTAGTGACCCTTCGCTCTTGCCTTCTAGCTTGCCCTCTTCCTTCCGTTCTGTTTAGGACGAAGTTAATCTACGTGGCAAATTTTGACAAATAAACGCTTTTTTAGTAAAAATTTAATTTTAGTTTACCGTTGTTTATGTTAAATACTGCATATTTAAAATCATTTAGATACAACATAGTGTTGGATAAAAAATAGTCGGATGTGACCTTTGACATAAAAGTTTGATATGTAACAACATTAATTTGTTCAAAAGTGTTCTATATTGTGTTAGCAGATAGATTTTTTAATTATTATTTTATAACACTGAGAGAAATTGTCGAATATGCCAATAATGAAATGGTAGATATGGCTAACAGTAACTTTAGCGCAGTAACATATCCCTAACGTGCTTTGCGCAACGCTCAAGCTATTATTATTAATATTCAACATCCCGCAACAATAACGATAGTTCAGATGGTGGAAACTGTCCTGAATTGAATTGAAGCAAGGATTAAGACAAGAATTCTGGATTTGGAATTTTTGATTTAAAAGAAATGAAAATAGTTCCCAGGGCAGTTCTAGATCAAGTCTTATGTCCATGATATTTTCAACGATTTTCTTTTGTAAAATCGACAAGAAATACGGTGCACAGAATTTCTGTTGTTTAATACCTTCTACTGATGGTATAAAACAGTTTAATTTGAAATAAATGGAAGTTCTGCATTTTTAGATACAGAATTCCAGCTGGAACTACCAGCTACCTTAACTTTTCACTTTTTTAGGACTGTCAGATTTTTGCGATTACAGGTTCAGGTAATTAATTTTTCTGTTGACTTTATAGTAAAACTACATGTGAAACAGGTATACTGTTTTCCATCCAGAACTCCGAACTCCGACTGAAACTACTGGAATTTTCAGTTTTCAACACTTTTTGCGGGCTTTGTCAAACTTTCACTTAATATAACTTTTTTTATTGACTTTACAGGAAAATTTTATAACAAAAAAGTGCAGATCTCATCCTTTTAGATCCAAAACTGTAATCAGAACTACTGGAATTTTCAATATTTTGGGATATCGTCGGATTTTTGCAAAACTATTTAGTTTAGTGGGCAATTTTATTTCGTCGTTCTAGAACCAGAATTCCTATGAGAACTACTAGAACTTTTGATTTTCAATTTTTAAGAAATCGTCAGATTTTTGCAGAACTAAAATATCATGTAACATTTTTTTGTTGGTTTCAGAGGAAAATTTTATTAGAATCATTTATTTATCTTGCCGTTCTAGATCTATAACTCCCCCGAGAACTACTAGAACTTTCAATTTTTCACCTTTGAATGATAGCAAAATTAAGTTTTTTCTAATTTTTTTTACTGTTAACATCAGCACTCTCCAAAAAAGTATAAAGTACTTCTTATTACATATACTTCTAGAGGTAACTTATCTCAGAACTATTGTATTCGAATGCTGTGGTTCGGTGCGATGTTAGCACTCCAAATTTTAAACCCAATTTTTTTATAGTAAATGGTCTGAACCCTTTTTGAAAACCATAAAGTTCTTCTGTTCTAAGTTAAAATATTTCAGAATTCGTATCAGAACTATTGAGTACTATCATCCGGGTGGTAATTTAACAGACGTAGTAAACAGAGGTTTTACAGGTCAATATTAAAATGTTGTAACAATCAACAGCCCCAACAATATGCCTATGTATAACCGCACATCTCTGAACGTCCACGACGCCACTTAAGGCCTACCAGTGCGCAGGCGCAAAAACAGAATTGCAGATGGGCGATTAGAAATGACCGCGAGATGCACAAGATATCTGAAAGACCAATTACAGATTTATGTTAAATGTGTTAGCTCATTTTCCTTATAATAGTTAATTAATGCTCAGTGATACGTGTTAAGTGACCAATTAAGTTTACTAGGTTTATCCATACACTCCGTTACTTATTTTACCACACAATTTAATTTCATCTTTGTAAAAACAGAGTCATAAGTGTAATCCATATTTAAAAATTATTGTAGAATACGTGTGGCCTTATGGTTGTTTACCGAAGACAAATTATATAGTGTTGACAAGAAGTAGCTTAAGTAACCGAAGAAATTCCAGAAAATGGTTAGTTATTTAATTCTATAATTTCATAATGTTGTAGTAAACAATTACGTAAACTTAAACCAAATTTCATGTTGTTTTAACGCATTGAAATTGTGACACTGGCTTAGTTCAATCAATTTATTCGTGACACTGTCTTTCAGTTTACCCCAAGAATAAACATAAAATTTGCCAAGTTTATAAATGAATTTGTTATTACTGTATCACTAACACGATTATTTGCAAATTAGAAAAGCCAAACTATAAAATTTTATAACATCATTTTATGGCAAAATTACTAACAAGGAACAATTCAAAACGCACGTGTAACATTTTCTTCTTCATGATTTCTAGGTATATTTAATCCTTTCCTTATTTCCGTTAATCGCATCAGATGCCGAAAATGAGACAGATATGTTACAAGTATTAATTTCTGATTTACGCAGTGCAATTGAACCAAAGCCAGAACAATTGCCTCAATTGTCGCAAAATGGAAATTTTTCAAAGTGCACCTACCGTTTTGACGGTTCCAATGGAAACAATGTTGATTGATTCATTGATAGTATCGCAACTTATAGAGATTGCGTCAATATTTCAGATGAAAATATCTTATAGGGTTTTACACTTTTACTTGAAGGTCATGCAGCTGTTTGGTGGCAAGGCATTAAGCACACCATTCCCTCGTTTGCGAAAGCTCTGCGTTACGTGTTTGGTAACAGTATTCCTCCATACCAAATTTATAAAAAAATGTTCGCTTAAGAACAAATCGACACTGAGAAAACAGAACTGTTTGTTAGTAAATGTCGTGCTCCTCTGTTTCAACTTCCAAAGGAACCGAACTTGCACGAAGGCATTCAACTAGACATGATTTATGGTTTCCTTCCATATAAAATTAGGAAACGTATCCCCAGAGGAACATTTTCAACATTCATGGAACTTGTCGACGCTCCTCGATTAGTTGAGCAAACACTTTAGATAAACCAACCCCTCCCATAGTAGGAAAGTCTTTGCAAATTTTTTCTAACTCTACACCTATTGGACCAAAACCAAAAAAGCAATGCTCCTATTCCATCGATTTTCAATACTCCGCAGTTTCTGAGCTAAATCAAATTTGTCGAATGGTCTCGCTTACTCGGACACTGGATCAAAAGGAAGCATATGTGGCTCAACCTTGGTAACATTGCTAAAAGCTCAAAGTATACCGTATAAAACTGAAAGCCTATCTATTACATTGACCGATGAAGTTCCTAGACAAACCATTTGCGAACAGTTCGATGTAATGCTTACCATTCAGTGCAGAACTGTCCCCATTACGTTTACTTCAGTTCCATCCCACGAACACAGCCGTACCCTTTTAGGAACAGATTTCCTCAAAGCTACTAATCACGTCATTGACGTAGCACATGGTTCACAGTACTTTTAAGATCAGCCCAATGTTTCATTTAGTTTCCTTAATCCCAATGACTATAAAATTAGTATCAATTCAACCTCGTTTACCTTCACAGAAACGCCCTTACATGATAATGTGAGTTAAATCATCACGTCAATGAGTATAAAGACTGATTTACTCCTAATGATGAGTCCACTCCATACAGCGACCTCGCGATTAAACTCACCAGTGACGTACCAGTTACTCACCCACCTTACTGTATGAGTGAACTTAAATGTGAGATTTTACGGCAGAAAGTGGATACACTCTTGCAAAATGGTACCATAGAGGAATGTGATTCGTCCTATGCGACATCAGTTGTTCTAGTTCCGAAAAAGGATGGAACGGTACGACTTTGCATTGACTACAGGTAGTTAAACGCTGTTACTGTGGCTGACTGCTATCCGCTCCCTAGAATCGATGATTTACTTCATTCCGCTAAATCCCCTTCGTATATAACTACCCTTGACCTAAAATCAGGTTATCATCAAATTTGAGTCATAAAACTGCTTTCATCACACCTTTCGAGACGTATCACTTCACTGGGATGCCTATTGGATTAAAAGGAAGTCTAGCAAACTTCCAAGGTCTAATTGATAGATTCAAAAACGGTCTGCAAAATGTTTCTTACCTAGCATACTGGGACGACCTAATTATCCTGTTTTCTACGTACCAAGAACATATTGAAAATTTAAGACCTGTCTTCGATCGCCTTAAACTTCTCAGATTGCGCTTAAACCGATCCAAATGCACTTTTGCTGTTCTTCTGTCAAATACCTTGGGAATGTAATGACACCTGAAGGGATCCAGCCCAGGAAAAGTGTCAGCTATAAGCCTAATTTCGGCTCCCCAGAACGTAAAACAATTGTTGACGTTCCTGCAGATGTGCTCATGGGTCTGTAGATTTATTGAAAATTTCGCCGACGTTTCTCGGCCGCTCAGAAATCTCGCCAAAAGGAATGCTCAATGGACATAGGGTGAGCCGGAAGGAAATG
>JAHWXV010439470.1:0-14817 GCA_024586415.1 Phrixothrix hirtus
TAAGCCATACCTGATGAGAGATTCGAAGTTAGAAAAATAAAACATTTTTACGGCATCAGTGTTTACTATACTTCGAAGCCTGTTTATAGCAAAACATGCATTTGCAAGTTTTATGCAAACATCATGCACATGAAACTTCCAATTTAATGAAAGGTCTAACAATTTTTTTTTAAATTAGTGGAGACAGTTTCTTAGAAAACTTTCCGTAAATCTAATAAGCAGAATTACCTTTACCATTGAGTCTGAATAAAATAACTATGTAACTAGAAGTCCTTGCTAAATGAAAATTAATTAATTAACTGGGGTCATAATCACCATTGTATGTAAAACCGAGAATTTAGTTAAAATCGAATAACCGAAAGTACCACTTTATTTCTGTCATTTTTAGATATTTTCTGAATTTTTCGTTTTTCGCGATTTTCATGAAATCGGCTGTAACAATATTTTTAAAACTTAGTATATTTCTTAGAGACTTAATTCCGTTTTGAATGAATCAAGCAGTTTCTATAATAAATTTTTGAAAATCGAATAACCGAAAATACTTGAAGTATTAGTTGTAAACAAGATATCACAAAAACTAAACGTCATATCAAAATGAAAAATGGTATTTACGTTTTCAAGCTTTGGGCAAGAATTTAATTAAAAACAAATGACCGAAAGTGCGACCTTATTCCTGCAATTTTTAATTTTTTTGCGATTTTCTTGAAAACGGCCATAATAATTGTTTTAAAGCTTGCTACGGTTCTTAGTGCCCTTTTACATGATCTTAGCGGTTCCTCTGAAAAAATTATCAGAAAAAATCTTGAAGTTAAGCAGCGTTTCGCATGTGCAGTAACTTGGATCGGCGACCGTTCCAATCATCATCCCCAAAATAAACGTAAATAATATTTTAAACATATCTATAATATACAAGTTTGCAATTACTCAGTGAGATAGAAATTGCAACACTAAGAAGGAGTAGGAATTTCTTAATCAAGGTTGGTAGATCCATTGGGTTGACATTAAGTAATAGTTAATTAACTTTTGAGATCAAGTGGTAATGTGATAACGTCACATTTGACAGTTGTTACAATTTTTTACTAACTTTCTCGGTCTTTGTTTTTTGTACGATTTGTTATTCTTGTTCATTGTTAATTAACATTATTTTGATTGTTGTTCTTTTATTAACATGTTTTGTTTGTTTGATCATGCCTAGAGTACGGCAACGAGTTTATTACCGTCAATTAAGCGAATTTGACAGAGGTCGAATTATTGGTTTGCGCAAAGCTTGTTTTTCATTTGGGGAAATTGCTAACCGTGTAAATCGAAATCGGTCTACTGTACTGCGAATGTGTCATGCATGGTTTGAAGATAGCCGGGAACATCGTAAAGCAGGAACCGGCGCTTTAAGAAGAACGAATGAGCGCATTTAGAGAGCAAATTTCCTCTATTCGGGTAGTTGGTGACCAATGGTTTGGTGAAATAGGTCGCTTTGTAACTCTTAGAACAGTTTATCGCCGAATCCGAAGTTTTGGGTTAACATCACATCGTCCACAACTTGTACTTCCCTTGACTGCAGAACATTGTCAACAGCGATTACAATGGTGCAATGAAGTATCTCAGGGATCTTGAATGGCGTCGTGTTGTCTTTAGTGATGAATCTAAATTTTGTTTAGGAATGCACAATGGTCGTATGAGAGTCAGGAGAAGACGGAGTGAACGACGGAATCTTCGATTTATGTTATGTTATGTTATGGTTTGGGGTGTGATTACTTATGGCAGCAGGTCTCCCTTGGTGTTCATTCGAAGCAATATGACATCACAACGGTATATTGCGGAGTTGGTTTGAACACATCTTCTGCCACACTTACAAGAGCTCGAAGATCCATTATTACAGTAAGACAATGCACGTCCACATGTAACAAGGTTTTCCTTGAACTTCCTTGAGTAGGCCCAGATACATCTTTTGCCTTGGTCTCCAAGATCTCCAGATATTTCTCCCATTGAACATGTATGGGACATAATGGGTAGAAGGTTGCGAAATTTGCAACGTCCACCTTTGACTTTGGAGTCCTTGAGATATTAGGTGCAATTTGCATGAGAGTCAACACCCCAAGGCGAGATAAATCACCTTATTCAATCAATGCCTCGGCGTATAAATGAATGTGTAAATCAGAGAAACCGCGTTATTAACAATTATTATAAAATTTTGTTTAACTAATAAAGATTTTCGTCCCAAATTTTGATAATTTATTACTATAACATAGGTGAATATTCCTACCAAATTTCATTCGGAACTTCTAACCCCTTCTTGTTGTTGCAATTTCTATGTTACTGAGTATAAAATAAAATTGAAAGCAATTTACAAAATATCCGTATCAAAATTTCACATCGATGTACTTGTTCCTTGTTACTGCTCTTCTAGATAATATATTAATCTCAGAAGTTGAAACTTTTGAAAAACTAATTTTTCTGCTACTTTTAAATAAAATAATGAAGTTTCCTCCTATGAACGGCGCGAATTTTTAAAAATTCGGCACAAGTAAATAGCCAGAAGACTGTCATAGGAGTATAAACAAATGAACAATTTTTGTATAACCTAATTTAATAGATAAAACCATTGAAGTTTGTACTTTCAAATTCCAACCCCTTCTTGGTGTTGCAATTTCTATGTCACTGATTTTATTTGCATGTTTATATACGTAAGAGAAAGTCGTGTGCTATCTCACACCAGGTTTTTTTTTGTAATAGAAACCTAGAATTCTGTTAAAGGTATTTCACTAAAGCTAGCCCTCGGTGTAATATATTTAATTTGTTAAGGTAGAGACACACATCACTGGGACGTGCCCGGACCGGAGCACATCCGTCACTCGGTGGAAGAATTGCACAATTAAACTAATTGGGTTCGAGATAGGACCATGTGACGGCTGTGCTCCGGTCCGGGGCCGGCCCGGTGACGCGTGTCTCTACCTTTACATTGACAGGCTAAGTATAACAATTATAAATTCAGATTTAGGTGAATGTCAATTACTCCTATATGAAATTACTGACCTAGAAATGCGCATTACGACATTTCGAATAATAGCAACACTATAAATTGATTTCTCTTTATTATCTCAATACTTACCATATACCAGCATTCTTGTTCAATACATTACATTGCGCATTGATGCGAATTATTCACAAATAACTCAACACAGTTAACATAATCTTATTTCAAAGTAATTTTTCAATAATTATCAACAGTTGTCAAGGCATCTTCTTACTTACTCTTACACTGAACAGCACACTTCGCATAATAAGTTCACAGTGACGTCATACTTATTTGTCACATTTTTACCTTTTCCTTCATTTATTAAAGAATTGTAACGGTATTTTCATAAATTTTGAAACAAAAATTTTATTATTTTCAGAAGATCGTTACAATTCTTTAATAATGCGAAGAATATTAAAAAATGTAACAAGTAAGCATAATGTCACCATGTACTTTTTATGCGAAATGATCTCTAACCATATTATTATATTGAAATATTAAAAATTGTATAGCGTAGTTATCTACCATAGATGAAAGAATTTATAATAAACATAAAAGTAATTGTTTAAATTCCTCATAACAGGCATGTGTATCTATATTTTAAAAACCGAAGATAGACACGAATTCAACGGTAATAATAATTTATGGGATGCAAAAAGCATGTATGCAATTTATACGCTTCGCTACCCAATTGTGACACGTTTACTAAGCGCCGATTTACTTTCGTCATTTAACTGTTTGAGGTGTGAGGAGCAGGCGAAATGAATGTGCCATTTTATGACAGCTATAAAATATCATACTTATACTAAATTCGCGTTTTATTTTTTATTTTCAAAAGTAAAATGAATCACGTGCAAGAATTCTTATTAAGGATGGTATGCTAATGGCTTCATTTGCAAAACTATACAAGTAAATAAACATAACAATAGCGATAACAGCAGTTTTAAAATTTTTATGTGACAGATCGAATTCATGTTTGCATAAGAGCCCCCTTCTCTTTAATTCATAAAATTATAAAGGCTAAAATTGGTGATTAAAATCTTTTAGAATAAAAATTTAATTTCTTTAATACAAAAAAATTTTATAAAGTTGCATTCGCTTAATCAAATACGCCCTATTTTGAGTAAAGATAGGAAAATATATTTTTTGATATATATGTACATTTTACTGATTTCTACATCAGTTATCATTATGCAGGATGTTCCTTTTAGGGGATGGAAGCTGATCCTACGGGCACCACAATAAGCGTAAAATTAAGAGCAATACGAATACCCAAAAGCCGTTTTATTGAATACTGACTAGTCGACCATGAATGCTTTCCAGTAAAACAAGAAGTGTTTTTTATTAAAGAAAACTTTCCATAGTAAGTTGTACGTTTACCATTTAGTTTTGAAATAGACGCATATAAACAGGACTTTAAACGTCATTAATAGATATCTTGATAAACGGAATTATGAAGATTTACGCCAGTTAGTAAATGCGTGTCGTTCTAGCCATTATTTTAATAATAAAACTAAACCGCAGATTGTAATTTAGTACGATGAAAGCTTATATTCAAAAAATATTATCTAAAGGGCTAAACGTAATTTCGTGATCCATTGTGCACATTTACACTGCATTTAACCGTAAGTTAATAAAATCGTGCAAGTCCGTAATAATAAAATATATAAGTATGATTCAATTAATATCTATTTAAAAGCTGTAAATTAAAAACTTAGATAATTCTCTATGAGAATTAAAATATTTAAACATGGCTAATTAAAACTGATATTAAAGGAATTTGTAATAATGTGGGCGAAATTCTTAAAACAATCAAATTCACCATTTAAATAATTAATTACCCGAAGAGAATATTACGCAAAAGTGTTTTCAAAACTAAGTTAAATATGGTATAAATGAAATTTGTACAAATGCCAATTTTTTTGGAAGATCTTACGCACTGTGGTAATTTATTTGAAAATTTTTTAAGAAGATACAGTAAGGTATGCAAAATCTAATATATTTCTAGTAAAAATGCTAAGATGGGCAAATAGTTACATTATCATCTCATCTTGAAGTAATGAAACAAATTTTTCTTAACAAATAATTAGCCTACAACACATTTCACTTCCCTAAAGAAATTAGGACGGTATAAAACTAATTTTTATTCAGCCTCTGCATTAAAAAGTGTTTAAAGTATTTTTATTTTAAGTATTTAATGGTATCACAAATTCAGAAACAAAAATATATTTTTAGGTATAAAATTTAAAAATGTCAATAAATAGCTTAAATTCTTTTATATTTAAACACATTTTCTTAGTAATGACTAAAAACTATTTTTATTATTGTCGGTTATTAATTAATAACTAGTCCAACATTTTTACAAAATTGTGTACGCTATTTCCAAATACTCTCAATTGTGTGAAAGGGCAATACCCTTGTCCTGTTATTTATTACAGTAAACAAATCGAAATGTGCCTACTACAGCTGTAAAAGCGCAAGTTAATACTGTTAGGCAGGTCAGTTATAATTTCATGAATGGTTTAACAGTTTTAGTCTTAATACAAATATGGGCGATTCGTTGTACGTAATTAGAAAAAAAGACCTTTTGGTATTCGTATTGCTTTTAATTTTACGCATATTGTGGTGTCTATAGGATCTTCTTTCAGCCCCTAAAAGGAATATGATATATCTGAAATACTCTGTATAAATTAAAACTATATAATTACACCGAATAGTTAATAACATATTTAAGATCCAGGCGCCGAATGCAGGTGATTGAAACACGTGGTGGTTTTTTACATACTCCCATATAAACAGAACGAATCCATGCTTGTGGCGGTTTATATGGAATGCATATAAACTATTACACATTACCTTGGTAAGCTCCACCTTAAAACTACAAAACAAATTATATTTCTGATACCAGAAAATCGGACACTGCGTAAAGGTTTATGAGACTAAAGCCCTAAAAAACAATTTTTAATTATGAACTATCTAAGCAAGATACATGTAAAGAAAAATTTAAACGTCAGTCTTACTATTTATTGATGAACTCTCAAATTCTTTACCCTTCTTTCATAAGAGGGCTATTCGAAAATCAGCATCTCGTAGTCTAATAGAAATGGCTCGCTTGATGTAGCAAAGAATTAATGCTGTAACTCTTGCTCTATATTACCCCTATGCGATCAACTGTTTCGTTCGGTGCAGTGATCAAGCAAATATGGCTGTTATCATCAAAACTTCCGCCAAGTATGAGCTTCGCGATGTTATAAGCTCTTTGAAAGGTTAAGGTCACAAGGCTATTAAAATTATAGAATAAAAAGAGCGCGGAGAAAATGTCAAAGCGACAACGCACCACAAAAACATTATTCTATTCGTTTCGATAGTCAGATTTTCCACCAAACGATTTTCATTTCTTTGTAAACACACAAGCGTCGTTGCAGGCCTAACTATTCGTAGGTAATGTGTAACCGATAAAAAAATACCGTTTGTGAAAAATTGGGAAACAGATTTTTGGGGCTTGCTCTCGGAATATCTATTTAAAATTTTAATGTACTATTCAAGAAGGTGTTCTAAACATTTAAAAGAAAAGATGTTTGATAGAGGTTATGCACTAATCAGCTAAGGTATTTTTGTAAACAATTGTCACTATTACACTTAAAATTACCAGATTGCTTAAGACGCCAGAGCGATTATTCAATGATTCTTTGTCATTTTATAACAACTATGATTTGTTTACGCAAAGACAGAGAACGTTTTAAATCCACCTATATTAAGGTACTACAATTATTTTTCATTGATTAAAACTTTAGCTTCATGCGGAATGGAAATATAATTTTTTCGATACCCATGTCTTATTTTGAGGGTAAGAGAAAAATTAAAACTGACAAATATGCCCTCTAAAATAATGTTACTTAGAGAATGAAGGAGCTCGGAAAGGAATGGGCACAATTTTAGAAAAATTTTCAGAAGCGACCGGGGATTGAACCCGGCCTTCCAGATTTGTACACGGCGTGTTCACCACCGCCTCAATCTCCGGTCCCTCTACAATTTTTTTTAAATGTGCCACTATGAACAATATGATTTATATAAGATGTTTACTACCTTTAAGGACCGTTAGGAGAGCTGTCTTTCGACCAGATTCGCACCTAAGGTTAATGCTACAGATAGTTAGGCTCTAAATTAAACATATAGTTTAATAGACTGACATGAAAAATTAAGGAAAGGTGTTGTGTATTAATATAAATTAAGTAATACACGGCTCAAAAAACCTAATTGCGGTACAACAGACAATAGCGAATGAAAGAGTTCAGAAACGAATGGGCACAATTTTAGAAAAATGTTGCTTGTTCGAAAAAAAAAATATATGTTGTAAAGAAGGCTTAAATGCAGTTTAAATATTTTTGCATTTTCATCAGAAGTTATTCTAAATAGGGTTTCTGCTCTTTAACCTCCCTAAGGCTTAAATCATATTAAATTGGCTACTTTCAGGAATATTTTTACTTTTAGCGACCAATAGATTCCAGTGAAATTAAGTGTAGGTATGATTATGTCCCATAAACCTATAGCTGTTTATGAAGGGAGTAGCCTACCCCCTTCGTGCAAGATCTTAAAAAGGGATAACAAACGGCATGAAGTTGTAATATATATAATAAGGAATAAAAAATATATAATAAAACCTTAATAAACATGACATTAGAAACTAGTAGTTTCAAAGATATACTGTCTTAAAGTAAAGAGTTGAAATGATAGTTGGGCAGTAATGGGTTGACATATATTTCACTTCTTCATGAGCATGGATAATATTTCATATGCATTTAGTAATCCGATACATAATATAAATGAATATAAAGATGGTGATTAAATACAGTAACATATTATGGCTATCTGCTTTGATACACGAATAATGTATTTATCATGAGTTGTTGCAGTTTCTGTAATCTATTTTATTACCTATATATAAATAACTTGTTTATATACAAATAACAGATATACTTGCTTTGATGTGGTTTTATAAAATTCCGTGTTATGATTTTAAAGTAGATAACTTTGTTTTTAAATTTATTTTTAAAATCAACACTATTGTTTACATATGTACATTTGACCGTGAAATACATTCATTGTCAGTATTTTGTTGCTTGTGGCAAGTTTCAAAACGTTAACAAAAGTATAACCTGGCGGTTACTAACAGCAATTTTTAGTTCTCTTCGCTTGCCACAAAGTGCAGTAAATCAGAAATTAAATTAATTACATAATGTTATAAATTTATATATATTTTTAGATATTTAAAAGTAATTTAGAAAAATTTGTTCCCGGACTGGGGTTCGATGCCAGTACCTTCGGTTTTACGCGCCAATACTCTACCACTGAGCTATTGAGGGACTTAACACAAGTCGATAAAAGAATCCTTCTAAACTATACATATATTAATTAATGTGAAACAGACAAATTATTAATTTTTCTAAATTATTTTTAAATATCTAAAAATATATATAAATCTTTATACTTTTATTCCGTCTATGACAAATTAATTTTGGTTTATATAATGTTATAAGGGACATTCTTCAAGAAAGTATAAGCGAATTATCTGTTGGTATTGAAACATTAAATACTTTGGAATGTATTGTTCGCACCGAACCGCTTGTGGCCGTTGATTGTTGAAGAAGAATCTACAGCAGCCTCAGAAGAAGATACGAGTTCGTCTTCAAAAGAAGGTTATATCGATTTATTACTTAAACAATGCTTTGTTGAGCTTTGGAAAAGTGGATATAGTTCGAAATAGATTCAAGAAGTAAAAATCGAACATCACCTATATCTATGGCATGAGCAATTGCAAAAGGGAGGTACAAGAAAGGAAAAATTTATTCAAATTACAGATGATGTGCTGTCTAAATTTCAATCTGCAGCAGACCGTCATTTGATCATTGGTCATAGGGATTTGCACCGTTGAGTGTTGGCGGCAACGAAATTATGTAACCGTAAAACTTTAGAACATCAAAAACATGGCACGAGAATTTGAAAGCAGATCTTAGGATTGTTTTCCGAAAAGTTACGAAATTCATAACTATCTAGTTATAAATTTGTAAAACGCATCGATTGAGAACAGAAAACAAAGAAGTTTATTGACAGAGTTCAACCGGACTTTCAAGAACAGAGTCTAGGTCGTAGTAACATTTATAACGCTGGTGAAAGTGGTTTCAATATAGAACTTCATTCAGACCGGTTTTTGGCATCACAGGGTGTCAAAGTAGTGGACGCAATACTACAGCAAGTATGTAAAACAATTCACAGGTATACCGTATCACGCACAATTTCTGTTTAAGGGACACTATTACCAATATTACCGACAGTAGTAAAGGAACCGCCATCGAGTTCAAACTGGCCTTATCGAATTACCGAATTGATAGCTAAAGCATCATCCTTGGCGAAATCTACGGCGGCGTTATTTAAAGAATGGTTTCCAAGGATATGTGTGGCAAATATAGGTCCTAGAGGTGTTTTGTTAATAGTTTCTTGGTCTGAGCATTGTCCAGCTATTTTACGTGAATATATACTTGACACAAAAAATGCTACCATATACACAATTTTTGAAAAGACGACAGGACTAATTCATCCTCTTGGTATATTTGGCTTTAGAATACGGAAGAATTTTGCTAAAACTGTCAAATTAAATAGTGTTACAAAAGTATGGTATTCAATTACATGCTTGACATAATATTATAAAATTACAATGATTATATTTGTTGAGATCCATTATCCCCCAATGGGAAACAATTAATTAAATATAACCAAAACACTTAAAACCTAGTTTCCCAAAATGTTTATTCTGTATATTAAACCTACATATGTTTCAGTCACTAAATTATATGACCATCATCAGGGTATATATTTTAATCGTGTAACAACTACAAGTAAAATTTAAAACATCTAAAATGTATTACTTTAGTAAAAAGTTTAATATACATCACAGTCAAAAGTGACTGTGTAGGTTTAATATACAGAATAAACATTTTGGGAAACTAGGTTTTGAGTCTTTTGGTTATATTTACAATAATTAATTCACAGTTAACTATCTTTTCCTAAATATTACAATTTGTTTCAGTTTTCGTGGTATAAAAACGGTAATTTGGACACACGGCCACTATATTTAATAAATTCACTACAGTACACCTTTACATCTTTGGCGTGGTCACCAATTTAAAGTACCAAAATGTAATCAACCAGCAATGATACGCTGTTCATTGTGTGGAAAGTTCTTTTATATTAAATACTTTTCGGAAAACATCACCATTACGAACATGGCTTAATGGAACTTTAAATACTGCATTTCATATACTCTTAATGTAATGAATGGCCCATCGCTATATATCGTACATACATACATATATAATTTATAAGCAATATTATAATTTGATAGCTCCTTAGTTAAAAATACAAATTTATAATTTTTGTATTTCAAATGTTCTTTGAATAGGGCTTACTAGACGTATAATAAATTCAGTGTCTGCAACTTTTAACCATACTAGTTTAATTTTCATTCAGCAGTGAAATACACGTCAACCAGTTACTGTCCTAATACTATTTCAACTCCCTATTTTAAGGCAATATGTCTAGAAAGGTATTATTTTTTAAGGCGATGTTCATTAAGAATTTATTTCGTATCTCATCGTTTAAGATCTTGTATGAAGAGGGTAGGTTATCTCCTTCATAAACGGCTATAAATATATTGGATATAACGATACCTATGCTTAACCTCACTGCAACATATTACATATTGAATATAAAAGTATTCATATAAGTGGACAATTAAATATGATTGAATGCCTTAGGGAGGTTAAAGGGTAGAAAGCCTATTCAGAATCGTTTCTGATGAAAATGCAAAAACACAAACTGCATTTTAGCGTTATTTACAACATATATATGTTTTAAAGAGGTTACATTAATTTAAAGGATGTATTTATTTTAATTCTTCTTGAAGGTAGTATTTATCCCTTAAAATCAGATATGGGCACCGAAAAAACATTGTTTTCGTTTCGCATAAAGTTGGACATCTTAACGTTTGTTACATTCGAATCGAACTACTGCTTCTAAGTCAAACTTCCAAAATGGTCTAACACAAGTCCTATTTTAGGGACACTTTTTCTCTTTAAAATCGTTTATTAATCGCTAAAAAAAATGCGCACCACATTTTTTAGTCATCTATAACATATAAGAAGATAATTACAATCCGCATCTGACACCTGAAAAACTTCGCTTGTTAGAAATTTCCTAGTCGTCTGTAAACACAAATAAATCACAAAATTATCACTTTCTCAGGGAGTTCATAACTTCAATAGCAACGGAATAAGCGTCAGACACGCTTTAATGTCATGGTTCTACAGCGACCGCTATCAAATACATTACATTTCCTGCCTTATTATATACGAGGACGGTCTGATTAGTGAGGTAACTAACGACAAGATCGCGCCATAATCTACGCATGCGTGTCATTTATCAAATCTATCATATGTTATAAGACAGCTGTCAAAGTTTTAGCCAAATACATTGCGTCCTTCGTATTTTAAAATTATTTAAAGTAAACGTGTTACCTTGTTTTATGAATATGGACAAAAGAGAATCTCGTGCTGTGATTATACACTTCCATATCGCCGGAAAAATACCCAAGGAAATTAAAGAAGAGTTAGATAATGTTCACGGCGAATCTGCACCATTATTTAAGACGGTTTGTTTCTAGGTGAATGAAATTAAACGTGACTGTACGAGTACCGAAGATGAAAGAAAATCAGGTTGTCCGAAAGAGGCTACCACTGACCAAATTATCATCAAAGTTCATGTTCTTGTTTTAAATGATCGACTATTAAAGGTGCGTGTGTTAGTAGACACTATAGATATATCTAAAGAACGTGTTGGTCATATCTTACATGAACACTTGGGTATGAGAACGCTGTCAGTAAGTCTGCTAACTGTGGACCAGAAACGAATGCACGTAACAACTTCTGAGTACTGTTTGACGCTTTTTAAGCATAATCCCGCCGAATCTTTGCGTCGATTTATTACCATTGACGAAACATGGATAAACCACTATACCCGCGAAGCAAAATTTTAATCCAAACAATGGGTAGAATTCGATTGCAGTGCACCAAAGAAAGCAAAAGTGGTTCCATCAGCTAACAAGGTTATGGCCACCGTATTTTTGGATGCTCGTGGTATTATGTTTATAGATTATCTGCAAAAGGGCAAAACAATCACAGGCAAGCACTACGCGTCGTTATTGGATCAGCTGATTGAAAAATTAAAGCAAAAATGACCGCATTTGACAAGAAAGAAGGTGCTCTTTCATCATGACAATACAGCGGCTCATTCAACGAACATTGTTACGGCAAAATTAGTTGAATTACGATTCGAAATACTTCATCATGCACCTTATAACCAGATTTAACCCCATCTGACTTTTTTATTTCCAAACTTCAAAAAATAACTAGACGGAAAGAGATTTTCATCTAATGAGGAAGTGGTTGTAGAAACAAATGATTATTTTGTGGCGTTTGATTCGTCCTATTATAATGAAGGCATTAAATGACTTAAACATCGTTAGAACAATTGCATTGAGTTAAAAGGAGACTATGTCGAAAAATAAATGTACGAAACTTAAATAGAGTAGTGCTACTTAGCTTAGTTTTTAGACCACCCTCGTAGGTATATATGCATATAGCATTATTTTTAGTGTAATATTGCATAACAAATAAAGTATTTGATTAAAAGTGAACACTAAAATAATGGATTAATAAAAAATTATTTATAAATTAGGTATAATACTAGGTAGACAACATAACCTTTAACCTGTTATTAAGTATAAAACTTATTTATATTCAATGCCTAATCTTAAGTAATATATGTTATACAATAGCATTCGCTGAATTATAGGTTATCGAAAGATCACCTAAATTACAAATTTTAAATAACCCCCATAATAAATAATTTCAATGTTTTTCATCAGATTTGCTAAACCGTAGAACAACACCCCGTATCCACATATAATGCCGATGCCAAACCAGCGTTTAGTTGCAAAGAGACATTTTAAATAGAAATAGAAATTAACACACCATTGAAAGCTTACCAAATAACATGAAAATATTAGCTAAAGTGGAATGCATTTTATTTCGTGTTACTTTTGTTTGTAAATAAACGGTTTTATAGTATACTCAGTTCATTCTAAATTTCTACAAGACGTTATTCCAGTTTCTATTGAGTGTTTGATTGTTTGGGAGAGTTCCGTAAACGTCTACCAAGCAAGTCACACACATTCTCTATGGGATTGAGATCAGATTCCTCCCTGGCCATTCCATAACGCTGATTCCAATTTCCTCTAGATAATTTTGCACTATATTTGTAGCGTGCGGCCGTACATTATCGTGCATTAACTTAAATCGTATTAGTTTGTTACTCTTTTAAATTTATTTTTGTTGGTAGATTTGCAATTATTATATTTATTGTACACAGGGTTGCTTTGAAATAGTTTCAGATATTTTACCACTTATGATTTATGCCTCATGCATTCACAAAAAATAGTTAAAAAAATTAAACAGCATTAATTTAAGCAATCGAATTTAGAAAATGCTTGGCAAACTTTTTGAGAATTTTTAATTTTCAATACATATAGCGAGAAGTTTCATACTAATTTGTGACGAAACAACGTACGTTTATTCAAGTCTTACTGATGTTTCAGGTAATTGCAACGTGTATGAATTAATATTCAGCGTAATTGGAACTGACAAAACACTCAATTCTGATTTATTAAACTAGTTTGGTTATGTACGTTTTGAAACGTGTTTATTATACAATTTTTCAATGTTGTTTGTGGAATTAAAGTTATCAAAAAATGATAAAAACTTAGTTATCAGAGAAAATACGGCTTATTTCAAACAATTAATTTGTTTTTTCTTTTCATTTTTTTGAACTAAAAGCGTTAGTGAAAAAATAAAAACACATAATATCCCTTTGGAATCCGTTTTTGTATCTTCTGTGAAGTTTGAAAGACATTGAAAGTAATTACAAGTTTTTCAACTTTACGTAGATAATTTGAAATTGTTTATTACTCAATTTCAGAAATATTTAACAGAAAAATAAATGTAGCATATTGTCTTGACCGGTAAACAACATTTTAGATTTAAAAAGGGCATAACTGAGTGCTTAAAGGTAATTGCAGTTCGTAATTTGTTTTTGCGAAAATCGTCTTGAAACAACTGTATTAAATTTAAATTTTATCATTATAAATTGATTTTTTGTAAATTAAAATATCTCTGATGATTTTAATACAACTACCTATTCTTTAAAAGCGCATGAAAATGAAAAGTAGGCCATTTATTTGTGGCTATAGGTCAATCGCCCATTTATTAGTAAGTAAATAGAGTGCAATTTAATATGTTGTTTTAATTTGTTATGCTAGCAAATACATTCGTATTTTTTATTGAATGTCTGTAACGAATTAATTGTGACAAATGTCAGCAATACATACAATGTTTTCATGTGTAAAAGTTTTCAAAAATGGCTTAATAGAATTTAACGATTTCAAAAAGGAATCCCTTCTAATACGAAAAATTGCATATTTTAGTTTCAACAACTACTTCAAAACAACCCTGTATAAGTGTAAGACGCGAGATGGTGTGAATAACTCTATTCAGCGCTGTAACTAGGCAGGTGTAACAGGCGCATCTGCACAAATCCCACTTGGAAGGGGGATCCAAAGTGTAATGGCTTGTTTTATTATTTTTCCCAAACCTAATTATATATATATATATATATATATATATATATATATATAT
>JAHWXV010439479.1:0-18606 GCA_024586415.1 Phrixothrix hirtus
TTTACAATTTAGGTGTATAGGAAAGTCACTAACGTCAATAAATTCAAATTAAATTTAAAATGTGTAAGAGAAAGACGTGTGTTGTCTCACACCAGATTTTATTTTTTAAGTATTCGTCCAACAGATCTTTTACTTACACCTGTTGCTACGCTTATGTAACGTTGGCTGCAGTGTGGATTTTCTTCAACTTGTAAAAGAACAGTTAGTTCGTTTTCTTCGTGTGAAACCGTCTTTGCTCTAGTCTATTTTATATACGCAACATTTCCAGTTTCTATGAATCGATTCAATAACTTTGTGAAAGTTTTCGGGCCAGGCGTTCTTTTGTTGGGATAACGCTGGCGATATATCTGACTCGCTAAAAAACAATTTCGTTCAGCCTCACCCAGTATAAAGATCATATCTACAAGTTCATCTTTAGTAAAATTCATTTTTACTTCAAAGCACTAAAGTTATAAATAAATATTAGCAAACTAATACGTTCATAATGATAGCAAACAATATTTTACAAGTTGAACAAATGCATATTATCTATGGGACCTTGATTAGGACAACGTGTCTTGGAGATAAGTGGATTCTTTGAGCATGGTAACTAAATTTTATTAAATATTTCGAAAATAACTTAAGATAGGTATAGGGCACCCCATATCAATCGACGGAGAATTTAATTTTGCATCAGATCCTGAAACAATATACAGAGTATTCTATTTGAAAAATTGAGAAAACTGTGTCTGAAGTTATCTACCTTTAACAATTAATTCTGGACGCCCTGTATACAGTAAGGCCACAAAGTTTGAACAAGACTATCTCCAAACCTTCAGTAATATCTACTTACAGTAAAATTTGTTAAACTTCATATTTGTGTGTGTGGTGATTTTTTAATGAGAGGACGGCACTTGTAGTTTATTTGACAAAATAAATTATATCTTTAAAACCACTAACTTGATAGTACTAAGATTTATAATATGAGTAACGATCATTAGAGTTCATACCAAAATGTAAAAATATATATGGTGTTCTATTTAAAAAAAATTGAACTCCACTGTGTCACCTTTTTTTAGAACACTTTATATAATCAGAAATAATTTTATAAAGTGTCTATTTACCTTCTGAACCCTTAGTGAAAATTTAAAATCTCTACCTATAATAGCATCGGAGCTGTGGAAGGCCGACGCAATACTGCCCCACCCTGTATACTCAGTGACATAGAAATTGCAACACCGAGGAGGGGTTGGAATTTCCGGATGAAATTTGATAGCAATATTTACCTTTGTTATAGTAGTAAATGATCAAAACTTGGGAGGAAAATATTTATTAGTTAAACAAAATTTTATAATAATTGTTAATAATATGTGGTGCAGTTTCTATGATTTACACGTTCATTTACATGCCGAGGCATTGATTGAATAAGGTGGTTTATTTCGTCTTGGGGTATTGCTTCCTAGACAAGTTTCAAGGCCTCCAAGGCCTCAAAGGAGGACGCTTTCAATTGCGCAACCTTCTACCCAATATGTCTCATACACGTTCAATGGAAGAAAGATCTAGAGATCTTGGAGGCCAAGGCAAAAGATGAATCTGGACCTGCGCAAGAAGTTCAAGGAAAAACTTGTTACACGTAGACATACATTATCTTGCTAGAAGAAAGGACCTTCGAGCTCTTGTAAGTATGGCAAAAGATGTGTTCCAACCACCTTCGCGACATACCGTTGTGATGTCATATTGACTCGAATGAACATCAAGGGAGACCTGCTTCCATAAGTAATCACTCCCTAAACCCTAACACCGACAGTACGGTGTACGTGCCTCTTAACCGTAAATCGAAGATTCCGTCGTTCACCTTGTCTTCTTCTGACTCTCATACGATCATCATGCATTCCTAAACAAAATCTAGATTTGTCACTAAAGACAACACGACACCATTCAAGATTCCAGTGAGATCGTTTATTGCACCATTGTAACCGTTGATGACAATGTATTGTAATCAAAGGAAGCACAAGTTACGGACGATATGATGTTAACCCAAAACTTCGGATTCAGCGATAAACTGTTCTAAAGGTTACAAGGCGACCTTCTTCACCAAATCATTGGTCACTAACTGCCTGAGTACAGGAAAATCTTTCTTTAAATGCCAATTGTTTTAAGCGACGATCTTGGCACCCATTCGTTCTTCTTGAAGCCCGGGTTTCTCTTTTACAATGTTCTTGTCTATCTTCAAACCATGCACGATACACTCGCATTACAGTAGACCGATTTAGATTTCACGGTTAGCAATTTCCCCAGCTGAAAGACCAACTTCGCGCAAACTAATAATTCGACCTCTGTCAAATGTGCTTAATTGACGGTAATATCCTCGTTGCCGTAATCTAGGCATGATCAAACAAACAAAACACGTTAACAAAAGAACAGCGGCCAAAATAATGTTAATTAACAATGAAAAAAACAACAAATCGTACGAAAAACATAGACCGAAAATGTTAGGAAACAATTATTACAACTGTCAAATGTGACGTTATCACATTACCACTTGATCTCAAAGGTTAATCAATTATTACTTAATGTCAACTTGACGGATTTAACAACTTTGATTAAGAAATTCCTACTCTTCCTTGGTGTTGCAATTTCTATGTGACTGAGTATATATGGAGATCTTATTCTTTTAGGCGTGAAATTGCGTAAAATTTGAAAACATCGAAAAGTACAGTTCATTCAATTTAAAACAAGTACAAATTTAAACCCTATGTTGCTTCAAAATTCATCTTATCCGAGAAAATAGCAGGGAACGAAGTTCAGAATTTTGTAATTAGTATTTAGTTCAAGTACAAGAAGATCCTATGTTTTATACGACAATGATCTGGTTCAATGAATGCACGTTCAGCAATAATTCATTTTTGATAAACATTCAGCGATGAATGTTTGCAAAATGTTTGCAGTAGGGATATTGGAGTAAGGAAAAACCCAGAATTTTTATAGGATGTAATTTACAAAATAGATCAAGTTCAAATGCTTGGTATGATATTTTGAGTGATAAATTATAAATGGAACTTTGGATGCAATTAAATACCATGCACTTATTTAGAAAAGTTTTTAGATGGATTGCTCTTAACCGAATTGAATAGACTCTACCTTTAGTAAGACAGAGCTACATCTTACAATACTATAAGCAAACAAAGGTTATCTTTGAGATGTTGCAAGCGCCCTTTACATTTTTCACAAAAAATAGCAAGATGTTACTATTTAGCAAACCTGAAAACCCTATTCACAAAATTTAAATAAAGTGAACGCTTTTTCGTGAAAAAATAAAATCAAATATATTCCTTACAATGCCCATAACTTTTTAAAAAATCAAAATGGCACCAAGATAAATTGGTGTAAATCGGCCGATTTTATCCCAAAGAAGTCGCTATTGAAGCATGGCCTATTATTTACCGCACACCCTGTAATATTTGTCGAATAATAAAAATTGTATTTGTAACTATTACAACTTATAAAATCCAAATTTAAAATTGGCACTGTAATTTAGATTCTATATAACAAAATAACGAAAATTTTAGCCTGATATCACTAATATTTTCATTGGTTATTTACTCTCAAAGTTTGTCTCATTTGACCTTGATTGCACGCACGAAGACTATTTTTGAAAGCACATTGCATTTTTTGGAAGTAAAAATTTTACTTGCAAAAGATGTTGTAACATACTGAAATACGATCCAATATTTTTATAAAAGCATCATTTTTTAAATAGCAAAACGTTAACATTATTTCATAAATAGAACTATCAAATAATTTAATAAATAATAAATTAATATTTTGCTTTCAAATATGGATCGACAACTTAAGGATAAACGATATAAACTTGATAAACACAAAATTTTGAAAATATTAGTGACATTTGAGCTAAAATTTTCGTTAATCCAGTACTTCAAGTACAATAAATCAAAAACCTTTAATTTGCAGCCAAGAAAATGACACGGTTTGATAATATTTCGTATTAGATTAAATTAAGAAAGTAGATTACAACAGAAATGGTGTTTGTAATATTCAAAACATGTGCTGTGATTTTCTTTATTTATAAATAAAATTTAGTGTGACTGTAAAATTATTAGGTTCATTTAAGTAGCGAAAATAAACACAATCCATCGAAAAGTTCTCATGAATTTGAAAAACAATAAAGTTGACTGATTCACGTGATATAAAATATACATATGTATGTACATATTTACTATTATTTAACGCACATAAACAAATAATAGCATTGATACCGGCAGCTTTACTTCCAAATGAATTAGTTTTTACGTACAAACAAGTTAACAGTGCTGTATTTCTGCATCACATTCTTCAAACTTTCCGAACATTGCTGAGAATACTAACGCATTGCCGAGCATTTGCGGCATTGCCGGCACATTACCGGGCATTTCGAGCATTGCCTATGCATTGTTGAAGAATTTTTGTGCATTGCCGCATTGGTTAGTGCATCCCGAACAATGCCGTCATATATGTACACCTATTTCCGGAGTGGTTACCCCCTTGCAAAGCCCTCATTAAGTTCTCTAAATCGCTTTATTGCTTTTCATCTATACACTTTTGCATTCGATGAAACCGATCTTGGAAACATTTTCGCCACTTAGAACAAGGTACCTCTTAAATAAATAATTTAAATGCTTCAACGACCATTTCAGTCGATGAAAAACGCTCGCCACAAATTTTATTTTTGATATTTGAGTACAAAAAGAAGTAATTTGGCGAGAAATCATGCGAATATGGATGAGTTATTATTTCGACGTTTTCACTGGTCAAAACCTCGAGATATCATTGTGCTTTGAAAGCACTTGCATTGCCATGATGAACATTGATGCGTCGTTTTAAGTAGAATTCTGCTGATTTCAGGCAAAACTTCCGTTAAACAAATTGAAATATACTACCATCAGTACTGACTGGCTTCGATGCTACAATGCCACAGCTATTACAAGACCTTTTTTCTGAAGCAACAAGTAACTAATATTATCATCTATTACACTGAAATACCACTATTTTGGAGCATGTATTTGCACCGATTGACACGTGCCTGTTTTTACACTTCTTCGAAATTGTGAGGGATTCAACAACTGCAATGCTTGCTGAGATTCAAATGGTCATGTAAAACGTATGCGTTTTGCGCAATTTCTAAGAATGCATCTATATTCACTTTAATCGTTTCACGCATAGCATCGATTTTTTGACTTCGCGAAAATCGTAATTAAACATTGCACCTGCACGCTTGAATTCCATGAACCATTTGTAAACCATAGTTTTAGATGATGCTTAAATGTCTAGGTAACGAATTAAGTTTCTCCGCACATCGTTTTGGTGTTAAACCGTATCGAAAGTAATAAAAAATCATCACTCGAAAATCACGATTCGACATTTTAATTTTTTTCACAAATTTACTTTTCTTTAAATTCTATTGAAACGAAACTGCTTGGCTTGAAATCGAACTTTCAACTGTATTATAGGTAAAACACGTCAAATTTTAGGAATGTAAGAATTTCAAAACGCTGGCAAGTACTAGGAGTACGATTTCGCGAATATTAGCGGTGCACCTCGTAATGCACACTAACAATACAATTAACACATATAACCTCGTAGTTGTGTAAAAGAGGCAAATAAATAGGATTAAACAACATTTTGTTTTATTTAAAATCGCATATTGTTTACTTAGCGCAAATGCAACAATCAATATGGCTATATGAATCGTTTCCTTTTAATGTATCTTCCTCAGTATTTATCAACTTCGTTAAGTACAATAAAACGTTCATGTAAATAAATTTAACTACAATTGCATTTTATTAGTTAATGGTGTTCCTTATAATAAAAAAAAATGAAATTTATAAATGACAAAATTAAAATGAGCAAAAACATGTTAAAAAAGTAAAGACTTCCAGTAGTTTTCAAAATTGTAGCGGAGCGTTAAAATATGAACTGTCTATGACTAGATGCTATTGATATTTTCAACTTGTTCACATTTCAAAATGGCTGGTAGAACCAAAAAATTTCACACCCAGCAAATTGTTTTACCCACTGATCTATATTTCATTACTAGACGATAATTTTGAATATTTTATAAGAAATATTCAATGTTTTTGAATAATATTCGCGTAAGAAATGCGGATTTCGGCTTCCATGTCAAATTTTGACAGAATATTACGTTTTGCTCACTCTCGCAATGGGACAATCAAATTTCGTTGGATCTACAGCAATTCAACCTGTCAACTACGTCAGAAGTAAAACATCAAGCAATGTGGTTTAATCGGGACAATGAAATGCTCCTGAAAACGCAGCGATACAACTTTTCAACTAAATCAGAGTTGAAACTTCAGGAAATGGTATTTAGTTGGAAGCACAGCAACTCAATTTGTCAACCAAACCAGGTGTGAAACATTAAGCAACGGGCCCTCATCAGAACAATGGGATGCTGCTCGAATGACAGCAACACAACTTCTTAATCAAATCAGAGATAAAATATTAAGCAATGAGCTTGATCAGAACAATTAGATGTCGCTAGAAGCACAGCAATATAACCCATCCTCCAAACCAGAGACGAAGCTTCAAGCAATGGGACTGTATCAACACAATAGGATTGCTGAGCATAGCAGGTCAACTTATCAATAGAGCCAGATGCGAAACTTTAGGCAACGATGTTCCATCGGAATAATGGAATACCACTAGAAGCACAATAACTCAAATTGCCAACCAAGCCAAGTGAACTTTAAACAATAAGAAAAGGATGATCAAATACAGATAGCGATGTTGGTGGAAACGGCTGCTAATATGATCCTCTTCTATAAATATTTAACAATTACTTCTCGTTAATAATGACGAAAACTAGGTTAATCACATTTTAAATTTTGACGCAATTTAAAAAGATTAGGATTGGTTTAGAATATGATCAAATTGTCCTTAATATGATCTATTCATAAATTGACATTAAACTATTAGGTCAGTGCGCTGTAATGTAATGATTTGTTAAACTTATTGTTTATTGAATACGTAATCTTTAATAACCTTAATTTTACAATTTTATTATCCCAGATGTTTAATATAGTATTCAAAAACGCTTCTTATAATTAGTTATACTAATAAGAAGTTGGCACATTAGTCGAAATACGAGATGGATTGAGCCGTATATCAGTCAAAGGGGGATATTGGGTGTAATGACCTTCGTTTACGAGAAAATTACTGCTAAAGTTGAAAATTCGGCATTTTGTACAACTCAAATCAAAAGTATCTTTATTTTTTTTGTAGCTCCATGGCTTATACATTTAAATGGAGCCCTAAAATGACCCTAATGCTAATGTATTTTTTATAGTGCCACCCGTTTCCGGAAGGCCTGGAGGACGGGGGGTTGGAGGTTATACAATCTTTATTTTTTATTCAAGTTATATTTTATTTTATTCTACTAATTTGAAATTTCTACTCTAAATTTATTGCTCGATGCGATATTTTACTTCTGTATTTGCTAAAAATTAATTTTTTTTATAATAGAAGTCGTTGAGAGTTTTTATTTAAATGTTAAGACTAAAGATAACACTACAAGATTTCTCCAGAACAACATTTTCAGAAATCCTACAAGATTCCTGGCATGTCCTGTTGCCCCAGTCTCCGAAAGACGCCAAGAAAAGAATGTTCAGAATAGAATTAAAAAAATGGAATGAAATAATAGTTTTTCAGGTTCGCTTGGAATAATAGAAAGTTGATAATTCACTATCACTAGATGAAAATTATTGTCTTTTCGCTGTTTGGAGGGATTGTGGTTGTCTAGGAAAATGCACTGGTGTTGATTGTAGAATCTTCCTTGTTGGTGTGTTGTTGGATGTTGAGGTTGCTTGTGGGTGATGTAATAGAATGGAATGAAATTTAAGTTGATATTGTCTTCTTCTGGTTCAGCCTCTTATGTGAACATTATTATGTGTATGGTGTTGTGTTTCATTGTTGGTATGACTATATAATTTTTACAGTTGTGTATAAGCTGGATGGGTGAGCTAACATTTTAGTTTTCTTTGTAAAGTGGGTTTGTGTTTGCAATAATTTTGGGTTGCAGTAATGTGTGATTCTAATTGTGCCATTATGGTTTTATAAATGTATATGTCTGTATAATAAAGTATGTTAAGTTATGTAAATTTGTAGACTGATTATAAATTTTGTGTTGAGTCTATTTATGTACTCGCAATGTGTTTTGTAATGTAAGTTATTGTTATTGCTAAAGTAGCACGGGTTTCAGAGTTGTAGTTTACAATACGCACTTTGTCCCGTTGGTTATTTATAATGAGGTTCTACGTCACGACAACGCCTTGTTCTTTATTTTTATTTCAATGTCAAATTTGAATTTAATGAATATGAAGGAAAAATATTTTTATTTAAATTAAAAGTCCACATGTTTATAAAATGTTTATAAATGTAATTTGTTTGATGTTGTTTAGATTTTACGTCTGTTATTTGGGGTATAGGTCCTTAGCCACGATAGAGACCCGTTGCGTCAATTTGTTAAGTGTGAAACAGTAATTTTCGTTTTGTGTTATTTGTAGAGTCGTTTTGTTCTGTAGTTTGGTTCTAGGTGTACTTAATTGGTCGTTAGTTGTGCCACAGTCAAAATTTACATGCTCTTGTGTCCCTTCAATTCCCCATAAACATGTGGAATTGATCCTTTTGTTTATCTTTTTTGGTTAAGTGGGGTATGGACCATGTCCTGTTAGGAAATGAATTCGTCGATTTGGATTAAACCATTTGTTACGCTGTGTGAATCTAACATTCGAAATTAGGGAGTACGTCCTTCTCCCTTTACTGGAATCGTCCCATTCTTTTTGCCATTGCTTGTAGATGTTATCTGTGATGTCAGATTTTCCCGTCACTTGTTGGTCCAGTATTTCATGAACTTTTTGTAGGTCGCCTTTTTTAAGTCAGTATCTTGCAACTGCTTACTTAATTTGTGGGTGTGTTGGTACAAGTTCTAGGATTACTATCAGGAGATCAATTGACGTGAAAAAAGTCCTAGGAATTCTAAGTATTGCACCCCTTTGCGTAGATAAAATATTATTCCTTATTGAACCTAATTTTAGTTGTGTGTTCCAAGTACTGGCAGCGTATGCTACAATGGCCATTAGGACGTTATTTAGGTAGAATGTAGCACTAAACAGAGGGACCTTAAAATCTTTTTGTGCTATCCGGGCTATTTTCTGAATGATACTTGTGCCTTTTTTTACAAATTTTGTTAATGTGTTCTTTAAAATTTCGTTTTTCATCCACTAATACTCCTAGCAATTTGTACAATTTTGTACAATATGTATTATGACGGTGCAATAGCTACGAAGTAACTTAAATAACCGAGCAGCCTAAAGTGCCGTGTTAACGTTTTCGCCTGCAGCCAGCAAGAGTTCGAATCGCTACAGAGTCTGAATTTTTTCCATTAGATATTTAATTTTAATTAATTTTCTTTTTTTATAAAGCTGTACTAACTATCTAATAGCAATTATAAATGACAATAACAATCTTTTCGTAATTTCAATTATTTATTGTATATTTAGGACATTACCGTGCAATGTTGCAGATAGAAATCTGTGTAATAATATTTAGAGTAAACATATAACGCACACCACAAAGATTTTATAAAAGCGTCATTAATTTTACAAACAGATTTCTAACCGCTACATTTATAACATTAGCAAAACGTAGATGAATGCCGGCATCGAATTCTAACATTAAAGATTTCCATCCGCAGCATTGTATGGAAATGTCTCAAATATATAGTAAATAATTGAAATTTACGACAATATTATGTTTATTATTTGCAATTATTATTGAATAGTTAGTATAGTTTTATATAGAAAAGAAAAAATTAATTAAAATATAATAATTAAAAGAGAAAAGCTGCTACTCTGTGACGATTCGAACCCTTGCCGGCTGCATGCAAAAACTTTAACACGATAGGTTAGACTGCTCGACTATTTGAATTATTTCGTAGCAGTTGCATCGTCATAGTTTATGTTGTATAAATTGCCGAATTTTCAACTTCAGCTCAAATTTTCTAGCAAACGAAAGTCCATTCAAGCAAATCCCCTTCGATTGATGTATGGCTCATCCCATTTCGTATTTCAACTAATGTGTCAACTCCTTGTAAATGAAATATTCATAAAATATAGAAAATACATAAGATGTTTGTTAAATACTTGTTTATATCAACTAAGTTACTACGCTGACCATTATAAAATTTAACAGGATTCTATCTTGTTAATAGACGGAGCGAATACAAGAAACAAATGAATTCAGCAAAAATGGCGATGTGTACAGAATTTCCCCATGTACATACAACGTATGAACTAATTGCCATTAGCGCTGCGCAAATTTTAATTCCCATTTTTGAACTTAAAATAAGTTCAAATTAATCTAAAGATGATTTCATTTTGTAAAATAAAAACTCCTCTTTACAAAAAGCTACAATTTAAATAAATTATATTTATGGAAGCTTTAACAGTTAAAATTTATAATAAACTATATTTTTTGGAGTAAACTGTGTAAAATTGTTATTCAGCTTTAGACGTTTCGAAAACAGCGTATTTTCTTTATCAATAAAATTGACATATAGTTAAATAACAAGAACAGCCAACTAAAACGAATTTAAAACAAGTTGCATGATTTATTGAGCTTGACACCATCGTTGAAATTATTAGGATTTTAATATGGGCGCATTTCAAAATTCAACATAAGATGCAACCACTGAACAGTTACGCCATCTGTACATCAGAAATTCAGGAACGATTTTGATGAATGTGGTATGGTATTCATGCTCATTGTTTGTAATTCATAATCAAAAAATTTTAAAAGTCAACCTACTTTATTGAACCAATAAAAAATCACAAAATATCCATATTTTAAGTACCTATGATCACTAATTTAATTTTATATAGGTACCTTTAAGTTCTTAATTTAGGCACAAATAGAATTTAGGTATAAACACATTCGCGGAAACAGCCATTTTCTCCCACCATTAATCCATCAGAAAAGCCAAGTTCAAAGTCTGATGGAACTGATGCTCCGTCAAGTTATCACGCCATTAATTTTGGGATGGTATGTTGCAACATGTTGAATTTTGAAACAAAATCATGGAATTTTGATGTCAACGTTGGCGCAACTGTTGAATTCCGAAACCCGCCCTTCGTTTTTATTGCATCTTGTTGTAATTGAGGATAATAATTAGAAATTTTTGATGATACTTCCATTGTATTAGATTCAATATCATATTGTAAATTTTCTAAAGCATGTTCTACTACAGCAGATTTTAAGAGTTGATTAAGTCTGAAAAACCGTTGGTATTTCTTCTTTCTCGTAATAATTCTGCGTTTTATCTGACCCACATGCACTTTACTACAAGAGCAACTTAATTAATAGACACCAGAAGATAATAAACGATCAACAGGATCTTTTGCTGATATTCAAAATTGATTAATCTTTTTGGTAGGTTTAAAGATAGTTCTAATGCCATAGCATTTCGATATTCTACCAATTCTATCATTAACCAATTTTATATAAGGCAAATAAGCAATACTTGTAGTTAAAGCTTAAGTATTATTACAACTCCTTTTTATTTTATTTAGTGATTAACCATTTCCTTGTAAAAGTTTTCTTAAGTTATCCAATTAAATATTCAGAACAGAAGGATCGTAAACTTTTCGTGCTCTATTAACCAAAATTTTACTAATACCAACTTTCTGACTTGGATGATTTTCAGAAAGCTTTTTTAAATATCTGTTGGTACGAGTTGGTTTTCGGCAAACATTAAAACTAAGGTTAGAATTCTTAGATACTAAAACATATAAGAAATTTAATTTCCATTAGTTTCCAACCTCATATTAAATTGAATATATACATGGATACTATTTAACACATTTAAGAATTCAATAAGAGAATCCTTTTGACAGCTCCAAATAATGAAAGTGTTTTCTACATGGCGGAAACACTTTTTGGGCTCCAAAACAGCTTTTTAAGTGCCATAATTTCAAACTTTTCCACGTAACAATTAGCAATTACTGTACTTAGAGGAAAACACGTGGCGCCACCTTCTAACTATTCATAAAATTCATAACTCCATTGAAAATATGAATTTCTTAAGCAGTGCTTAAATAAGTTAGTTAAATCCTTCGGAAAAATATTATTAATGCATTCCAAAGTATCATTTAATGGTAAAAACAAAAATAACAGAAGAACTGACTAATATATCATTTTCTGCTACATTAAAACTTTCTATCAATTCAACAAAATGTTTAGAATTAATAATAAGTGGTTTTAAAGAACCATTTAAAAAAAAATTAGCTAGATTAAGAAAACCAATGGTACTCACGATAAGTCTCAAAGGAGTACCATTCTTATGTATCTTCAGAAGACCATGCAATCTAGGAGGTAAGGCGTCAGAATTATAATTATATTATGGGGACACCTTCACCATCCACTATCTTCCGCAGTCTATTGCGTCCGTGTCCAAAATCTCAGCCTTTGAACCGCACTTAAAATGTCCTTCCACGAAGGTTGGAAGGGAAGCGCTCTAGATATAAACGCTGTGTACCTGCGAATTTTCGCATTTATTTCGGCCTACATTAGAATTATATCTACCAATTCCTGTCTTGTATAATAGACACACATGTAAGTGTTGATGCATAATCATATACTGATATGTACCTATTGATTACGGTGAAACCTGTGACAAATACATATTATATGTACAGTTGGCCACTCATTTCCTCATCCAATACAGTAGACCAAGTCACAAATAGGACCAGACTGAAAACTTCAATTGCAAATATTTCGAAAATTATGCAATTCAGACACACTGCTTATAAGCTTTTTTTGTCGCGCAAGTACCTGCTATTAAAATAATGCACTTATATTCTGAACACCCTGTATAAGCCAAGCCTATAAACAACTCTTGTTAGCTCAAATTCATAATAACTAAAGACAAATCTAAAAGAAAATGAATTAATCAGTTGCAATTTTTAAAAATAAAGGCTTATTAACACACGTCTTATGGGGTGATTTACTATACTTAATCTCCAATTAAATTATTCAAGTTTAATTTTCAAAGAATATTATGCAGCATCTTAAAAATTTTATAAATAAACTTTATGGCGCTGTAATTTAGACGTGGGATTAGCAATTTAATTACATTATTGCATACAACAAAATTAGAATTTCACCTTTTTACAGAATATCTAATTTATTACCGTAGTTTAGTGCATATTCGTTGCATACCCTACAAATTATGTTTAATTATTCAAAGGATGTTATTCTACTTATTTATTTATTTTAGCAGCGTTTACCTCATATTTCAGTTTTGATTTACTAATTTGAAGGTTGCGTTTTTACGGTGTTAGGTGCAAATGAAGACCCATTAAAATTGATTTACATTTAAAATAGCTACGCAAACTAGAACCACGATGACTTTTGTTAATATGCTTTAATATCCAAGTAGAAAAGAAATTTGATGTTTATTCAAAATTTACATATACCCTTTACACGACAGTTAAAAGACAAATTGACCATTTTTATTTGAAGAGTGAGTCTTAGAAGTTCGTACCATTGCACATTCTTTAAATTTTACAACTATATTTTCTTAAATAATTAGAAATTAGAAATATTGCCAAACTGCTAATGCATTCCTGTTTGCTCTTTTATATTATTAAAAGTTATAATTATTGTTTTAAGAATACAAAATTCTTTTAATAATCTGTATTGTGATAAGTAGGAATCAACAAGAAAACCTTTTCATTAATAATTATTTAAATAAGTTACAACATTTTACAATATGATTTTACAAAAAGGTAAAATAGAAGGCTGGAAAATATAATTCAAATGTTGTAGTTTTTCACAATGCGTAATTGTAATGCGGTGTTAAAATGAATCAATTTATGTTACAACAGAATCCTTATAAGGAAAGTCGTTTTTAGGGCAAAGCATATCCGAATTACACATTTTAATCATATAAGGACTTTCAAAATTACAGTTTCAAAGAAGTTTAGTTCTCTTTCTGCTTTAAAAAAGTTATAATCCTCAGAAGAGCAATAACGACTTTTTAGTTCACAATAAATTAGTTTTGATCCAATTTTACGTAATATAGTATGCAAATGCCGTGAGACAGGATCAACTTATGGGTAGCAATTTCCGAATAAAATATCATTTGCTAATACTATTTATTTGTGTTAGTATGAATATATAATTAAAAAACTTTATAGACAATTTTAAATCAAAATAAAATAAACATTAAATCGATAAATTTAAATAGTAAATCAGTAACTGGGTGTTACTTTTAACCAAATGTCTTCCCTCTATTTATATCTTTCGTTAATCTTTTGAATACGACAATATTGTCACTTTGCAATAAAGAGTTGTCACATTTGTTTCGTAAATTAAACCGCCATTTTGTGGCAGTGCCTAAATATAAGGCCTGAGAACATTTGGTATAAAAATAAAATTGCAAGTTTAAAAGTAGAACATTAGACAAACAATTATAAAGTCGGCTTTAATTGAATTTTCTTGCACGCAAATATTTAATCAAGTTCAGTTTACCTTTTTCGTCTCAGCCTGAAAAAACTCAAGGCTTCGCTGTAAAATAGTTAGCTATCTTCCCACTAATTTTTCAACTGTAATGTATTAAAAATGGTAAAATAAATAAGAATATAATTAAATCTGCGAATTGGGCAGTATTAGCATTTAAATAGCATAGGTAATTTGTATCGGTCGTAGAAGTAATTATTAACAGTGTAAGAACTATCATTTTTGTTAATTTGTGCACATTCACGTATTTCACTTGAAATATTAACGGCGCTCTTTTATTTTGCATGATTATTTCATTACTATTATTATAAGCTTTTATAAATAAACTGCCTCACTAATTAAATATACAGTTTTATCTAAAACGTCAAGACCGCTTTGTTTGAAAACTTTTAATTGTAAAGTTTGTATTAAATTTTAACAAAGCATTTCCAGGCATTGATACATAAATAAAGTTAGTGTAGAACAACCTGTAGGAGGACTACAGCAGATATTGAAAACGATTAAAACAACACAGAAAAAATTAATATGCTTTCTCAATAAAGTATTGTACAACACCTACTTAACGTAATTAATTATAAAAATTATTTATTTTGCTTTTATCTTTTGATATCGGAAATATAAAAAGCATTCATTATTTGCGTATAATACAAAATACTAAATTTAGCCCTACAATATCTATTAACATATTTTTCCGAACTATAAACCATAACAGTCTTTTATATCACAAATCAGGCAACTCAAGGAAATGCTATACATTTAATTAGAAATCGTTAATGTAATTAATTTGGAAGCAACTTGTTATACAAGGACCTGCACTTCAGTTCTGTTTCTCCATAGTTCACATATCATTTCTTTTAAAGCTAACATTGAAGTGCATATAAATATGATTGATGAAGAAACCTTTGGAAAAATAGTCTACTGTATAGTGTAAAACACTTAATTATTTACCATACAGAATGTGTCCTAAGGATGCTCCGTAACATATTCGCAAATACTTGGTTTCTGAGATAAAGAGTGTTGAAAGTTTAAGACAAAATTCTATTATTTCAAATAAATTTTGAACTGCTAATACTAGGTTCTTAAAATTTTGTAGTTAATTTAGTTAGTAAAGAGCTAGACTTTAATGTAAAGTCAATCTTATCAGCTGACAGTGGCATAGTTAAGCGTAAGTCATAAAAAGAAGAACGACAGTGATTTTTTTGAAATATTTTCTTTTCAAAATCTCCCAACGATGTACAACAATATATGCCTGTTAAACTTTTTTCCTACTACTAACCTATTTTTACAAAAATGACCAGTTATTACCAACCACAATCAGTAATAGTAGATTATACACCAAGGTGGAGAAGACTGTCATTATAGCCCAAGCTACAAGATTGTATCCTGTGGTGCAAAGCACCGAGGGATACAAGGCGCGTGGGCTATAATGATCTTCTCCACCGTGGTGTATATGAAGTTTTATCCACTACTAGCACTTTTGTTGATATTAAAGTCAAAAATTTAATAAATCCTTGAACACGGAGTTGCCTGAATTTCAAACTAAAAAAAGTAGGTGGCTATCCTTTTGTTTTATTGTTGACAGTTTTACTAATTTACATAATCTATGCAATAAATATTTACTTTAAATTATAATATATTATAATATAATAATGCTTAGTGAAGACATATATTGTACACCTCCTGAAATAAGTACAAAACTTGGTTCTTGATAGAAATTTTGAGGTTTAAGTTTGATTAATAGGTTTCAGTATTAACCAAGGTTAATTAAACTTGGCCAATAATGACCTACTTCTCATGACAAATACCGGTCAATAATGGCAACTTCTGAAACTAGTAGTGGATAAAATAATTAATCAAACCAGATACTGAAAATGGCCACCTTGTAATAAAACGCTTGATTGTAATCCTCTTATCATGGATTGTCCTATACGTTGAAAGAATATTGCAGTATTTGCTATGACATTGCAGCTTTCGATTATTCTATTTCCTAAGTTGTGTTCATTTAGTACATGTTTCATATATATCGGAGACTTTAGATGACCTCATACATAAAAGTCTAAAGCATTCATATTCGGACTGAGAGGCCGCCAAGTTTGGCGACCTGCGCGTGTAATTCAATGATTAGAATAAGTGTTATCGATATACTCACGTGCATGAACTAGTGTTACAACATGCATGAACTACTTATTTCAACAGGTACATTGTCTAACAGGGTATTTAGTACTTCGGCTAGAAACTGCCTATACGAGAGCTGTTAAAAAGTAGGATCTAATTAAATAGTCGCCAACAATCCCTGTCCATACGTCCAAAGAAATTGTTTGCTGAAAACGACGTTTTCTTTTTGCATGGGTATTTTAGTTCCAAATGATCATTATGTAAATTGATAATGGCTTTTCGCGAAAAACTTGTCTCATGAGTAAATAAACTTTTTGATAAGAAGATATAATTATTTGCCACTGTATAAAGCAACCATTTACTAAAATTCAACCTTGCCTAAAAATCATGTGTCAGCAGAGCTTGTACCCGCTATATATGATAAAGAAATAGCTGATAAATTTTCAAAATTTTCCAGATAGAAGCTAGAGTCCTATCTTCGCGGTACTAGCGAAAGACTCTTCTACTATCTGTTAAAGTATATAGACTCTTCTAATACAGGAGCTGTTACTTTTGCAGGCCTGCCAAAAACTTCCGTACTACGCTTAAAATTTCAATTTTCACTTAATCTGGTGAGTAGCTTTCTGAATGTTTTAGTGCATGCGTTACTCTATTAGAATAATGTTCCCAACACATTCACTTAGCTTCCTTCTTTATTTTAGAACGGTTGTTGTCTAATATACACTTTTGACTGACATGTAAATAATTTATGAAAAGTGAAATGTCAAAAATTTCGGTACCAAGCATGTATCTAGGATAACAAAAAACAGCATACTTTATTCTATCTCTTATTCTTGTTTAGTATTTCTTATTTTTGAACGTGTAAAACATCACTAATAAGACGTAAATTAATTGCAAAATTTTAAGAACCTAGCATGGACGGTTCAAAATTTATTTGAAATAATAGAGCTTTTTCTTAAATTTTCAACACCCTTTATCTCGAAAATTAAGAATTTTCGACACATATTTATTGAAACTTTTTTCTTAAAATATCAAAGAATTATGCCTTGAAGTTAGCGTACTTAAGAAACACTATGTGTTTCGATAAAACACGTCTTACTTATTCGAAAAATATAGGAGTATATGTCCATACTGGATCGATCCAAAATTACCAGTATTTTAAACCATAGTTTCCTTGTTATATATACAAATTAGAAAAACATATTTTTGTCATAAATTTGTTTTCTGTATTTACTAAATATTTTGAAATACCAGTGCTTCATATACAAGAAGAATAAAACGGAAATTACAATAATACATATTTCCTTTAAACAGAATAACCTGATATTGTGATATAAATTGAAAATTCACTAAATATCATTTCATATAATATCACATAATAGTACCTAATATGATCTTTGATTCTACTGGGGTATGACAGTGACAACAAAAACTATGTTCTTTGTTTTTTATAATAACAAAGCTTGTCTATCGCGCAAATTAATAGTAATTCAACAAATGTTCAATATATCATCCATTTCCTTACAGACACGTGCAAACGGCATTTCGAAATAATTTCTCAACTCTTCTTAATATTTTCATAACAATACTTTGAAATGTGCCTGTGATTCTTCCTTGCATATTTTTTAGTATTATTACTAATTCTCCTTAAACGAAATCTTTAATGTAGAGCTCCACAAAGAAAAAATAGTTTTTGTCAAATCTTGGGTTACTGGTATTGATCTACTTCTTGACAAAGTACTATTGAGATAGTCTCTGACTTGTAATGAATAATGGACCAAATCTTCTTTTCAAAAATTATTGGTAAATTTTGAAACAAATTAGGTAAAATGTTTTGAAGAAAATCTAGATGCATCAAACTGTAAACCGACCATTAAAGAAGTAAGGACAGAGTTACAAGTTCTTTTACAACCCCCCCCCCCC